>JABUQX010059367.1:17500-22500 GCA_015478945.1 Trachelipus rathkii | reverse complement strand
GAATATTTATTACGCTGAAAATGTGAAGATTTTGGTTTCTTTTTACTGCTACGTTTTAGAAATATTGTGTTTATCTTCGTTCACATATATAATATTATTGACAAAATAATTTAGCTTTGCCCATGTGTAAGTATCCCTTTTTAAATGCACAAAGCGTCCCTTTATGCAATTTTTAAAGCTTAATTTTTTAAGGTTATTTTTTTCTTCTAGAACTATTTAACAAATATTTTCCCAGTCTAAATGGGACTTCCAGTTTCTAAGGCCATGTCTCCACACAGTGCTTTAAAATCCTGGTCAGGCAAAGAAAACTAATGGGTCACTATCTATAACAACCATTATAAATCAATTGTATTTTGAATTTTCACTTAACATAGACAGAACAAGTTTAGGCTATTGGCAACTGAAAAAATTTCAACTTTAGTCTGAGTTTTTGAAAATAAAAGGTTTATCCTGATTACCTTTTACTTCACCTTTCTTTTTAACAATTGCCAGCCAATTGCTGGATAAGATAGCGTTTTAATGTTGCATTAATTTAAAGAATTCCAGTAGATCTATTGTGACCCCCGATGAAGTAAACGGTAGTTAGGTAGACTCTCCCACTTCTGCTATATTGATGGCAAACCGGGACTGTTCCCATCACACTGTGTTAACTATTTTCATATTATGACAAAAATGAAAGGTATTTTTATCTTCAGAGTGGGTAATATATTCATAGGTACATGAGGGCTGTTCTTTCGATTATTTGGTATAGTTGATACATGATTTTTTTCCAATAAGGACTACTTTACAACGTTAATTAATTCAAAGGATCTTATCGTTGTCTAGACACTTACCGCAAACCTTTTTATATTACTTGAAATGAATACTTTATATTACATAAGCCAAATTTCTGGAAAAAAGGATTATATATATATATATATCATATATAGATCAATTATAATATATATATATACATAAGATATATATATATACATATATATGGAAATATATATATATATATTATACGCTAATAATATTATATATACATAAGCAAATTTCTGATATATATATATATATATATATATATATATATATTAATATATATAATTGAAATTTTGGAATATAAGAATTGGAGGTGATCTCCTCAATTATTAAGATTATGTACTAAATTATATATATACTATATATAACTATATATATATATATATAAGTATATATAAATATATATATCTATATAGTATATATATATATATATATATCTACATACTATATATACTATATATATATATATATATATATATATATATATCAGCGTAGAAAAAAGTTTGTTAAAATTTTGAACTTTTTTAGTCTTTTCTACTACTTTTCGGGTTCCTGTGAGCTCCAAACCTCTAAAGTTAACTTTACTACTTTTGGATAGTAGAATGAAAACTACTACTTGTAGTAGTCGAAACGCATTTTAGTTTAGTAGTAAAATGAACTTTTGTTCAGTTGTATAAATGACAACTTAATTTTAAATAGTTTTTTCTACTTTAACTAATAGTAGAAAGAGAAGTAGTAAATTTTACTACTGATTTGAAGCGTTATATTTACTACTTGTGTAGTTGTCATTGCGTGATTGTAAAATATATTCCACGCATTGACCACCATCATTATCAGCAACTTGATTTTACTTCAATACCTTATATTATTACGTCACATCACGTCATTAAACTCATATTGATATTGATCCATATTGATTCGATCACCGGAAAGTCTGGAGTGAGGATTCGAACTCTCACCTCTTTAGCTTCTTGCATATTGTCTAACCACTAGACCATGGCGGATAATGATGTTGCACGATAAAATTAAATTTTATTATATTCGCTAATCTTCGTTATATATATATATATAATAAAATAAAATTTATATATATATTATATCTATATATATATATATATATATATATATATATATATATATATATATTTAATTATATATATATATATTATTGATATATATGATAGTATATATATATATATATATATAGATTAATTATTTATATATATATATTATTATATATATATATATATATATATATATATATAGTATATTAGTATCATATATATATATTATTAGATATATATATTATATACTTGTATATATATATTATATATATTATATATATATAGGACGCATAGTTTACTCCCATAGGGCTCCCCTCAGGGGGCGTGTTGACCATAAAAATATGACATACCTGTAGAAGGATCCAAATTTGGATTGCATAGAGGCAGAATTTAGTAAGGAGTCGGGGCTGGGAGTACAGGGGACCCCCTCCGGAGGGGAAGGGGGTCCCACCTGAAAAAAGAAGAAATTGACGACAATACATAAGGAGAAGTGGAGAAAGGGAGGACTGATTCGTAGTCAGAGGAAGGATAAAGGAGTTGGAGGAAAGACCATAGCTTGGGAGAAGTGTCTGAGTCCAGTGTCTAAAACCTACTAAAACAGTGTTTATATTATTTCAACAAATGATATTATAGCTACTACAAAATTTAAACCTACTTCCAATTATATTTTCTATAGTAAAAAAATCCTATAGTACTTTAAATTCCTTGGATAATTTTTACCAAGCAAAATATGGAGTAAAATTTTCACTGGTAGTCAAATAACATACAAAAATATAATTGTAACAATGCAAGTTAGTCGCCTAATTTATTAAATCGGTTATTATAATTACCACGATATCGGTGTTGTTTGTAAATGTTATGTAGTAGAATTTACCACTATTGGGGTTACAGAATGTTAACCACTTTCGGAAAAATATTTAAACTACTAAAAAAGTCAAACCTACTCCATATGAAAGTTCATTGAACAACTCAATAAATAGTAAAAATTTAACCAGGTAAATTTGTAACATAAACTACCGGGTAGTAAAATGTCTAAAAAAATAGTTAAATACTGCTTACTACTTCTAGTAGTTAAAATTTTACTACTATTTCTCTAAGTGGTATATTATTATATATATATATATATATATATATATATATATATATATATATAGATATATAATATATTATAATATATATATATATATATAAATATTATATATATATATATATATATATATATATTATATATATATATATATATATATATATATTAAGTATTATATTAAATATATATATATATATAAATATATATATATAATATATATCTATATATATTATTATATATATATATATATATATATATATATATATATATATATATATATGATATTGTTGCTGACTGTCGTCTGAAATAGTCGCATTAAAACAGCTGGGAAGAGAAATGGGAGAAGCAATAGAAGAAGCTGTGAAGAGAAATGAAGACACCAGGAGAGTTTCTATAAAGGATTCTGAGCCTTTTTGCTTTTTGTCTCAGGGAAGGAGAAGGTTTTGTGGTCAGATTCTGCAGTACTAAACAATTGAAAAAAGATTTATAAAAGTGGAAAAAAAAATATTTTTATTAATAAGAGAAGTTTAGTTAAAATTAAATTGAAATCAAAATCATTTATTTGTTATTGCAAAATTAATATTTAAATCGAGATGAGGAGAAGCAACAAAATTATTTTATTTCGCATTCTTTTCAACAATTATAACAATTAGATATAATTTATTTAACAAAATTTGTTGTGGCAGTAACAGAATTTTTCTAGTTTGTTTCTTTTTATTAAAAACAATTTGCGTATTTTAATTGCCATAAGTTCTGCAATATTCTGAAATTGTTGAATTTGAATGGATTATTTTCCGCGACGTTATGATAACAAGGAAAGATTTACATCTTCGCATGGATTTAGGGCTGGGAACACCCTTGACCATAATATTCTCCCATGACCCCTTGCCATTAGGAACTATGATGAGTGTGTGGTCGACCAGGCCTAGCAAGCCGGCCAACGTAAAAAAGAAGTCTGCTCGACATAGTACCCTACCATGCTATGCCTCGGACACAGTGGAATCGGAAGGTTGACGAACAAGCGTGATAAAGGACTACGGGAAAAAGGATACACGATACCGAATTGCCACTATAAATGCAAGTACTTTTGCCGGAAAGGAGGAGGAGGCCGTGGATTTGATGGAAAAGAAGAATCTGGATGTGTTGGGGGTTTGTGAGGTGAGGTACCGCGGAAGTGGAACTAAGAGATTACATAACGACTATGTAATGATCTACAAGGGGAGAGAGGAAGAGAGAAGGCACGGAGTAGCGATCATCAATGAAACCGGAACTCTATAGAAATGTAGCTAATGGAAACTTTGTTAATAAATGAAAGAATAATTGCGATAACGTTGAAGATGGAAGGAGAATCATTGAGCTTAATCCAAGTGTATGCGCCGCACCAGGGAAGACCAGTTGAGGAAAAATGGAATTCAGGGAAGTTCTCCAACAGACCTATACGCGGTGAGAGGAGGAAAAAAAATTATAATGGGATAATGAACGCCCCCGGCAAAACCCGTAGAGAAGGAGAGTGATTGCCCTAGAGCATTTATCAAATGGGGTGCAGAGAAAACGTTGAATGGGACTACCTGATCGACTTGCGATGAGAAAACAACAATGGCTGTTACTGAATACATTCTTCAAACTGAAAGGAAAGCAGAAATGGACGTGGTATAGTTGGAGTGCGGAGGACAGAGATACATAGAGAAATCAATGAGTGACATGTTCTGCTAGCTAACGATAAGAGGATGTTTGAAGCTGTGAAAGCTTACCCACGATTTCACTAGATTCAGACCATAGAATGATATTGGGTAAACTGATTTGGAAAAAAAGGAGAAAACCAAGGAAGATAACAAAAGAGAGATACTGTTTGGAAAAGCTGAGGGTGGATGGTGTGGTAGAGATGTTTAATGAAAAACTCACGCAAGAATTCGAAGGGACAGAAGAACAAGAAACGGCGGAGGAGAGTTGGGAGACCTTTAAAACAAGAGTAGATCGGATCGCAAGCGAAATACTAGGAAAGAAAAAAGTCGCAGGGGGAGGAAAAAGAAGACGGCATGGTGGAATGA
>JABUQX010059367.1:10000-12500 GCA_015478945.1 Trachelipus rathkii | reverse complement strand
TGCTGTACTAAAAAGAATTAACAAATTCCAAAAATACAGACCCAACATTTCCTACTTCCGACCCACAGACTTATTTTCGCCACATCCATTTTTATAACATTTTTGGATGATTTATTTCAGCATTAAGCCGACGAGAGGTGTTTTTAAATTTTTCCCTGCAATTTTGTCAATACCGGAACGGGTTGTAGTGTGCCATATGAGTAGATAAAAGATTGTGTAATATTTACAAGGAGATCTCGAAAGCCCAAATGAGGATTTAGTAAAAGCAGAATGGGATTTATGGGAGTTGAAATAGCATCACAGCACAGGTCGCCCAAAAGCAGCAATAGATGGACTAGTTTCTTGTTCGAAGTAACAATTTCCAAATATTTACAGCTTGTTGCAAATACTTGGCAATTTTACCCGTGTTAATGCTTCATTAGAAAGAAGCTGTTTCAACATTAAGACTTCTGAAAACCTACTCGAGAAATACTATGGGAGATGAAGACTTATTGGACTTACCCTCCTTTACATACATCGAAATATTAAATAAATTGATAGATGTTATCTCGAACGTCGCTCACTCTTCATGGTCAGGGCGAATTAAAATTAACCAATTTAGGTTTAGGATGATTTTAGTAATTCATTTAATTCTTCCCATTTTTTCTTAGGAATCTAATATTTTGTCCATCCACTTTATATATACCATATATATATATACATATAATATAATATTTATATATATATAATATTATTATATATTATATATATATATATATATATATATATATATACGTATTATATATATAATATATATATATATATATAATAATATAATATATATATATAAAGAACGATTTTTGTTTGGCCCCCCCGAAAAAAATTTCTGATTTTCAGATGGTAATATATTATATATATATATATAATAGAATATATTATATATATATATATATATATATAATATTATATACTATATATGATATATAACTATTATTATAATATAATATATATATAAATATAGTATATATATATATATATATATATATTATATATAATATATATGATTATTTTTCTTTGTCCAAAGGTGTATGCAAAATTGTTGAAAGAAACAAGAATGTGTTTATTCTTGTTAAGTTTCTCACTTATAAGATGAAATATATTCGTTATTGATTCTATTAACAGTTTCCATCTTTATTATTATCTATTGATTATATTATTATTATTATTATTATTATTATTATTATTATTATATTATTATTATTATTATTATTATTATTATTATTATTATTATTATTATTATTATTATTATTATTATTATTATTATTATTATTATTATTATTATTATTATTATTTATTTTGATCTATGCCAATTGTAAGAGGACGTTCGCAGTAGATATTTATATATATATATATATTATATATATATATATATATATATATATATATTAATATAATATATATATACTTATATATTATATATACTTATATATATATATATATTAATCTGTGCTTCAATAGATGATTATAGATATTTATAAGATAATTTTTGTTAAAACTCTATGTGATATATATATATATATATATATATATATATATATATATATATATATATATATATATATATATATATATATATATATATTATATATATATATATATATATATATATATATATATATATATTTTAATTTTAAAACGATGAAAATATTTCATTTATTTATTTTGGTGAGGAAGCCTGAAAATTCAACGCTTATTGACTTTTTCCTTCTGAATGCATAAAGATTTTTTTTTTATGCGAATTTTACTATTTACGAGGATTGCCAACTCCTCCCCCTGTACTATGAATGTCTATACTCTTTCCTTCTGATTTTAGGTCAAATATGTATACATTTTTCCTTTTACTGTTTCTACTATCTTATCATTGGATAGAATGGTATACGGCAATACCGAGCTGGATATAAAGCGTCCGGAGGACCATTTTTTGCAACTATTCTCTTCCATTTGCTCTGGTCTAAAGATATACGTTAAGTTGGCTATGCTGGATTTGTAATTCTCGATCATTGCTTTTTTTTTTTCTTTTTTTTTTTGTCAGTTGTGATAATTTGCTCGTGCAATGCATTGTAATTGGAAGTGTTTCTGTAAATATTTCTTATATTTCTTTTAAATTAATATTGTGTTGTGAATACCGATTTTGTGATATTGCTATTTATTTTATGATCGCTCTGCCTAACCTACAGTAGATAAAGTTTCTTCTGTGTAAATTCGTTTTGAAATATTGTGTGTCTACATTTTGTCCCATGTAAGTGTGTGCGGATTTTATACACACGACAGACACCTTAACGCTTACAGGTGTCTAGACAAGTCTTCTGCAAGGTAACCTTTTTATATTTAAAGAAATTTCTATTACAAATTTATTTATTATTTTATTTTATAATAAATATAAAGTAAAGATTATTTTGTGTTGTAAATATTTCGTATTTAATATTTATTATATGAATAAATTTTTCACTGTAAAACTTCT
>JABUQX010059367.1:0-7500 GCA_015478945.1 Trachelipus rathkii | reverse complement strand
GCTTGAAGCTGAAGCGCAGAAAGCGAAGATCGAAGCAGAAGAACGAAAAGAGAAAGAAAAACTTGCAGCAGAAGAACGAAGGGAGAAAGCCAAGCTTGAAGCAGATGAAAGTGCAAGAGAATCTGAGGAGAGGATGTTGAAAAGGAAGCTCGATGCTGAAGATCGCCAACGTCAGCATGATGCTGCACTGTCTTCACAGAACTCCTCAAATACATACAGCACTCCTTATGCCAGCAGATACCCCAAGTTAAAGCTTCCGAACTTCGATGAGAAGGTTAACGACATCGAAGAATACCTACTGATGTTCGAAAAGCAAGCAGAGTCAAACGATGTACCAAAAGAGAAGCAAGCTCTAGTACTTGGTTCATTTCTTACAGGGAAAGCCGTCCACGTTTTCAACAATTTCACAGTGGAAGAACTCAAAAATTATGATAACCTGAAAAGAGCTCTATTGATCAGGTACAATCTTACCGAAAGCGGGTATTGTACCAAATACAAGAATATAAGCCCGACTGAGGACGACAGTCCCAGAGTGTATATTAGGAGGATAGTTGAAGCTCTTCGTAAGTGGATAGCCGCGGCAAAAGTAAAGATGACCGCAGATGACTTAATAGACTTCTTTTCGATAGACAAATATCTGAGCACTGTGCCAAAAGAACTTGCTGTATACTTGAAAGAGAAGAATGAAAAGGCTATTGAGGACATAATAGTCAGTTCAGAAAACTATATTGAAGCGCATCATTTAAAGTTAACGTCAAGTCACGCACGTAATCAAAGCCATGGAGATAAGAGCAGTCACAATAATAGCAATAATTTTAAATCAAGAAATAATAGTTATTATAGAAACAATAGCTATAAGACCAATAGCCAACGCACATCTAGACCAAATAACAACGCAGAAAAGAGCAATAATGGAAGTAGCGACAGACGAGACCAACGTCGCAGTAGCAGTGAACCAAGAACGGTGGTCACTTGCTACAGGTGTTCAAGGAGAGGTCATCTAGCCAAAGATTGCAGAGCCCCTCCATACTTTAATAATAGTGGCAGAAGCTATGGAAACTTTAATAATAATTTCCATAGAGGTAGAAAAGTCCTGAGAAGCTCAGGTGAAGAGCCGTCTCTCCCTACGGAAACAGTTAAAGTGAGCGAAACAGACAGCTTTTCGCATCACTTGCCTATAACTTACGGGACAGTGAACGGGTATCGCGTCCAGATACTCCGGGATAGCGGTTGTAATTTTGTGGTCGTACGAGAAAAGTACGTGCCTGAAGAGTGCTATACGGGGGCACATACAACGATGAGATTGTTGGATAGCACGGCCCGAGAAGTTCCACTTGCAAACATTGAAGTTGATACCCCATACTTTGTGGGCAGAACGACCGCAGCAGTGCTGCCAGAGGTCGTGTATGATCTCGTTATTGGAAATGTTGAAGGGGCATTACCCCCATATCAGCCAAATCTCGCATGGGAGGGGACTAAGTGTCGTGGTCCTCTTATTGTGAAGGACGGAACAATTCAGAAGGAATTGTTATTCCCCATTGCCGAGCGAGCTGAAGAAGATTCACAAGAAGAATCTATTGGAAGGCGCAACGCCGAACAGACGGATCAAATCATTAAAAGGGCGAGAACGGAAGGTGAACAGAAAATGGAGGAAGAACCGGCTACACAACAATCAGCAATCATAGTTGTCGAGAATGTAGAATCAACCGCGGAGACACCATTGTGTGTTGAGCAAGAGTCCCCAGATTTAAGTTTTGAAACAAAGAAAGTTATAGCAGAAAAAGTGAATAATAAAGTTTCAATTGAGCCACTGATGAATATGGAAAACGGTATTGAAATACCAGATGTCCAAGAGACATCGTTTGTAAATAATGTTTTAGAAATTAAGAGTCAAAATGACATGGTAGAAAAGAATGTCGCACAGGGGGGTGACACAGCACTTCATGTACAAAGTTTTGAAACTGAGAAAGTTGTAGCCATGAACGAAGTGGAAGAGGTTCATGATGGTCAAATAATGGAGCTGATACGTGATCGGGAGACATTTAAAGAACGACAGAAAGATGATGTAACTCTTCAAAGGATATGGAGGTCCGTTGAAAAGGACGAGAAGAAGTACATACTGAGAAATGGTATTCTATATAAGAGAGTGATAGAGAATATAGGAGTATAGGAACAAAGTAATGAGAGTGGCGCATGATGAAGTTTTCGGAGACCACCAGGAAGTCAAGAAAACAATGGGGAAAATCACCCAACAATTTTTCTGGCCAAACTTATATCAGGATGTGACCAGACATTGTTATTCTTGCGATATCTGTCAAAGAACGTGCCCAAAGGGAGTAGTGAAAAAGGTTCCTTTATTGTCCGATGCCCATAATCGAAGAACCATTTCAAAGAGTCATCATTGATTTAATAGGACCGATCACGCCACCATCATCTGAAGGACATCAATATGTCTTAACGCTCGTCGATGCCGCTACAAGATACTCAGACTCAGTTCCTCTAAGGAGTATCACCGCACAAAAGGTAACAGATAGCCTGGTATCTATCTTCATGAGGTTGGGTGTACCAAAAGAAATATTGAGTGATAATGGACGACAGTTCACATCAGACTTGATGAAAGATGTGACTAAAATGCTCAATATAAACAGAAGTCTTCAAGTATTTATCACCCACATGAGTCAAGGACTGACGGAGAGATTTAACGGTACGCTAAAGCGGATGCTCAAAAGAATGTGTAGCGAGCAAGTGCGGAAATGGCACAAATTTATCGAACCACTGTTATTTGCATACAGGGAGGCCCCACAGACTCTACAGGATTCTCACCCTTTGAGTTGCTATATGAAGACTGTTGCGGGTCCAATGCAAATACTTGCATGAAGATTGGACAGGGTGACAATCAACCAGAGAGGCAAAGATCAACATATAGATATGGGTTTGATTTGTAGGAAAGGCTAAATGAGACGTTGAAGTTAGCGAGGGACTTACATGGTATATAATGGGAGGATTCTTAAACAAATGCATTGGGAGATTGGCTGGGATGAAAACAAATATATACATCATGTATATTCGTTACTCTTAGCCCCTGAACCTCACAAGCAACTTACTTCGTATTTGCTTTATTTACACGGTTATAAAACATTTGGTTTCATCTTGTAGTGCTTCCTTCTTCGGCTGTTGCAGGCGAATCCAAAGTTTCATCGGCGAACGAACGACTCAGATAGTCCGCTATCACATTATCTTTTCCGCTAATGTGATTTAAGATAAATCTATATCTTTGGAGGAATAGCGACCATCTCATAATCCTTGAGTTCTGGTACCTCTTTTTGTTCATGGCAGTTAATGGTCGGTGGTCTGACTGCAGAATGAATTCTCTCCCATAGAGATACGGCTCAAACTTTTTAATTCCAGTTATTATTGCCAATACCTCTTTTTCTAGGGTGGAATATCTCTTTTGAGTCGCCGAGAGCTTTTTACTGCCATATGCCACTGGGTGAAGAATACTGTTATCTTCCTGGAGGAGGACAAATCCTAATGAAGAATCTGAGGCGTCCACCTGCAGCGTAAAGGTCTTATCCAGTCTTGGCATTTTCAGAATTGGTTTGGAACTCAATGCCTCCTTTAGCTTCACGAATGCTTCCTGGTGTTTCTCTTCCCACCTCACCTTGGTTGGTTCTCCTTTCTTCGTCAAATCTGTGAGAGGGGCGGCGAGCTTTGCGTAGTCCTTCACTAAGCCCTGGTAATACCCGGTAAGACCCAGACATGAACGCACCTGTTTCTTGTTCCTAACCACATTATACTCATGGAGACCCTTATTACCGTTACCAATGTGATGACCCAGAAATTCTACGTTGGACGAAACCAACTCACACTTAGTGGGCTGCACTGTCTTCACAGAACTCAGACACAAACATCACTCCTTATGCCAGCAGATACCCCAAGTTAATGCTTCCGAACTTCGATGAGAAGGTTAACGATATCGATCAATACCTACTGATGTTCGAAAAGCAAGCAGAGTCAAACGATGTACCAAAAGAGAAGCAAGCTTTGATACTTGGTTCATTTCTTACAGGGAAAGCTGTCCATGTTTTCAACAATTTTACAGTTGAAGAACTCAAAAATTATGATGACCTGAAAAGAGCTCTATTGTTAAGGTAGAATCTTACCGAAAGCGGGTATTGTACCAAATACAAGAATATAAGCCCGACTGAGGACGACAGTCCCAGAGTGTATATTAGGAAGATAGTTGAAGTTCTTCGTAAGTGGATAGCCACGGCAAAAGTAAAGATGACCGCAGATGACCTAATAGATTTCTTTTCGATAGACAAGTATCTGAGCACTGTGCCAAAAGAACTTGCTGTATACTTGAAAGAGAAGAATGAAAAGGCTATTGAAGTCATAAAAGTCAGTTGAGAAAACTACATTGAAGCGCATCATTTAAAGTTAACGTCAAGTCACGCACGTAATTAAAGCCATTGAAACAAGAGCAATCACAATAATAGCAATAATTTTAAATCGAGAAATAATAGTTATTACAGAAACGATAACTATAAGACAAATAGCCAACGTATATCTAGACCAAATAACAATGTAGAAAAGAGCAACAATGGAAGTAGCGACAGACGAGACCAACGTCGCAGTAGCAGTGAGCCAAGAACGGTGGTCACTTGCTACAGGTGTTCAAGGAGAGGTCATCTAGCCAAAGATTGCAGAGCCCCTCCATACTTTAACGATAGTGGCAGAAGCTATGGAAACTTTAATAACAAGCAAAGGGAAGACGGAAAAAGCACGGCAGCGTCCGGTGATTTCCATAGAGGTAATAAAGTCCTGAGAAGCTCAGTTGAAGAGCCGTCTCTCCCTACTGAAACAGTTAAAGCGAGAGAAACAGACAGATTTTCGCATCACTTGCCTATAACTTACGGGACAGTGAACAGGTATCGCGTCCAGATACTCCGGGATAGTGGTTTTAATTTTGTGGTCGTACTAAAAAAGTACGTGCCTGAAGAATGCTATACTGGTGCACATACAACCATGAGATTGTTGGATAGCATTGCCCGAGAAGTTCCATTCGCAAACATTGATGTTGATACCCAATACTTTGTGGGCAAAACGACCGCAGCAGTCCTGCCAGAAGTCGTGTATGATCTCGTTATTGGGAATGATGAAGGAGCATTACCCCCATATCAGCCAAATCTTGCATGGGAGGCGACTAAGTGTCGTTGTCCTCGTATTGTGAAGGACGTAACAATTCAGAAGGAACTGTTATTCCCCATTGCCGAGCGAGCTGAAGAAGATTCGCAAGAAGAATCTATTGGAAGGCGCAACGCCAAGCAAACGGATCATATTATTAGAAGGGCGAGAACGGAAGGTGATCAGAAAATGGAGGAAGAACCGGCTACACAACAATCAGCAATCAGAGTTGTCGAGAATGTAAAGTCAACAGCGGAGACACCATTGTGCTTTAAACAAGAGTCCCCAAATGTAAGCTGTGAAACAGAGAAAGTTATAGCAGAAAAAGTGAATAATAAAGTTTCAATTGAGCCACTGATGAATATGGAAAATGGTATTGAAATACCGGATGTCCAAAAGACATCGTTTGTAAATGTTTTAAAAATTAAGAGTCAAATCGACATCTTAGAAAAGAATGTCGCAAAAAGGGGTGACACAGCACCTTAGGTACAAAATTTTGAAACTGAGAAAATTGTAGCTATGAACGAAGTGGAAGAAGTTCATGATGGACAAATATTAGAGCTCATACGTGATCGAGAAACATTTAAAGAAGGACAGAAGGATGATGTGACTCTTCAAAGGATTTGGAGGTCCGTGGAAAAAGACGAGAGGAAGTACATTCTAAAGAATGGGATTTTATATAAAAGAGTGATTGAGAACCAGCTGGAAAGGTTCACCCTCGTGGTACCCAAGGAGTACAAAAACAAAGTAATGAGAATGGCGCATGATGAAGTTTTCGGAGGCCACCAGGGGGTCAAAAAGACAATAGGGAAAATTACCCAACAATTTTTCTGGCCAAACATATACCAGGATGTAACCAGGCATTGTTACTTCTGTGATATATGTCAAAGAACGTGCCCAAAGGGAGCAGTAAAGAAGGTTCCATTATGCCCTATGCCCATTATTGAGGAGCTCTTCAAAGAGTCATCATTAATTTGATAGTACCGATATAGCTACCATCATCTGAAGGACATCAATATGTCTTGACGCTCGTCGATGCCGCCACACGATATCCAGAGGCAGTTCCTCTTAAGAGCATCACCGCACAAAAGGTTACAGATAGCCTTGTGTCAATTTTCATGAGGTTGGGGATGCCAAAAGAGATTCTCAGTGACAATTGTCGTCAGTTCACATAAAACTTGATGAAAGATGTAACTAAAATGCTTAATATAAAGCAAAAATTTTCAAGCATTTATCACCCCATGAGTCACTTCGATTTTTTAAGGGGGGTGGGGTCCCCCTTCATGGGACCCAGGGGCACGTAATCTCGTCTGAGACGAGGTTACGTCACCATCTAACCCCCTCCAAATTTTAGCCCGATATGATAACTCTAACCTCTATAGATATATATCGGAGTCATAGACTGAGCCGGAGCCGGAGCCGGAGCTGGAGTGCCTCCTAAAAAACTTTCTCTACTTGTAGTTCCTTTCTCGACCAGAATCGGAATCGATTCTTTCGTAAATTCCAAATTTCAGACTTCTACGATCAATTTAATTTTTGGGGGGGCTGCGGGACGCAGAGGTACGTAATCTCGTCTACGACGAGATTACGTCATCATGACGGGTATCATTAGGCCCAACCGAACTCACCACCGGACGCGTCAAAAGTGGCGGGGCGTAGCGAAGAGCCGAGATCGCCTGGGGGAGGTACCCCTCATATACATCCTAGAGACTGAAATTTTTCGTGTAACGAGCTTAACACATACATAGAACATATACCAAGTTTGAAAGCGATACCTCTAATACTTTTTGAGAAAAAGCCTACCACTCTCAGATTGTGTTCCATAACTACTTATATATATATATAGATATATATATATATATATATATATATATATATATATATATATATATATATATATATATATATATATATATATATATATATATATAGGTATATATATATATATATTTATATATATATATAGTATATATATATATATATATATATATATATATATATATATATATATATATGTTATATAAGGTATAATTTTTACAACTTATTTTGTTAAAAAAAACTTGATGAATTTTTAATACACGAGCCACAATAAAACGATACGCGAGCTATGGGCTGGTCACCGCCGCAGTGTAGAGAATAGTTTGGTTTCTTTATACTTCAGTGCTTATATATATATATATATATATATATATATATATATATATATATATATATATATATATATATATATATTGAAGCGGCGCACGAAAATATGGTGCGTTTCACGAAATGGAAAACGGCAAATACCTAAACGAAATACGAACGAAGCACAAC
>JABUQX010059366.1:17500-28674 GCA_015478945.1 Trachelipus rathkii | reverse complement strand
GGGCACCCATGTGTGTCTTTCAAGACTGGAGGAGTGATACGAGATTATTCGTGAGATGTGCTTAGTCTGGTCGTAGATGATTGCGAATGCGCTATCAAGTAGAAGATAGATATCAGATATGGAAGATAGGTAGTGAGTAGGCGTATGTTGAGGATGTTGATTGCTCCCACTAATTACCTGTTCCTCATTTTATTAATGGTTGTTGGCAGTTTTTTTTTGATCACGTTGTTAGAATATGACAAGTTAGCTACATCATAGACTGTGGTGTACCTTATTTATGATTTGCTTTTAAATTCCAATAATGATCTTGCAGATTAAACTATATATATATATAGTATATATATATTATTGTGTATGATACGCGGGATGATATTATATTATACTAGTTATATATATGATATGATATATATATGTAAATATGATATATATATATTATATATATATAGTATATATTATAATATATTATATATAATTATATATTAATATATTATATATATATATATAATATATATATATAATATATTATAATATATTGATATATTATATTATATATTATTATAACAAGCAACCGCTCCATCGTTCCACAAGAAGAAAAAACTTTTCCTAGGAAACGGAAGAGAACAAAAGAGAGAGAATTATTTTTCGGGAGGATACACCTTTTTTATTGAAATAAATTTTTTGGTATACCCAACACTTTTGTCAAAATTCAAAAATTTTAAAAATTGACAAAATTTTGGAAATTTTGGAATTTTTGCTAAATTGTTGGGTATAAAAAAAAATTTATTTCTATAAAAAAGGTGTATCCTCCACAATTATACATGCTCTGAAACTTTCGCACTGATAGGATCAATAGTAAAAAAGTTAGTAATTTTTTCATGCACCACGTCATGACCACGCATAGTAATAAGTATTATAAGTTATATATATTTATATATTTTATATATATATATCATATATATATATATAATATATAGTATAGTAGTAGTATATAAATAGATTATATAGTATAGTATATATACATAGGTAATTATATTATCTAGGTAGTATAGGTATGAGGTATATCTATGCCTATATATATATATAAATATTATATAATATTAAAATAACGGTGGATTCATGGTAGGAGATAGAGAGTGCAGTGGTCAGAACAAGTTCGTGTTATGACAAGTAGGTGTGAATAGGATAAGCTCGTATATATAGATAAGTGCGTGGACGAGGAGTAGGATACGTATATGGCTGTGAAGTGTGATTGATTATGATGGAGAGTGAGGTTAACTATAATTAGAGATATATTCTGTTTATTATGGTAATGTTGGGTAATGTATTCTGTTAGAGTTGTCGAAGGATGTTAATGAGATGTGTAGTGGTATATGAGTGAATATAGTGTGATATTAGTGAGTCTGACTGATATAGTATGTATGTGTTGAGGAGTAGATGCAGATATGTGGTGTATGTATATGATTGAGAGTAAGGATATGAGAGTTATGACGTGAACGATGGAGTAGGTGATTGAGATGATGGATAGGTAGAGAGCGGTGAGAAGGATGAGAGGTGCGAGGGGTAGGATTTCGCTTAATATAATATGGTCAGGTGTGGACTGGTGGGTGCTTTAGTGTGTAGTATGAGTAGATTTTATAATGGAAGGTAATAGATAATGAGATGGAGTGTTATCATACGGCTAGTTTAGTATTATATCTATAGTAGTTAGGAACTTGATGTGATAGGATTGGAAGCGTCGGTGCTTAAGAGTTAGGTAAGTAGATTAAAAGGATATGTATTAAGGATAAAGGATGAGACTAATTGAGTGTAGTAGAGAAGAGGCAGCGAGAATGTTAGGTAGGGTGGTCTGCGGGTAGAGGAAGCTGTGTGATACTGAGCTGTTAGCATAGTTAGTGAGTGAGGCGCTGTGCTGTGAGGTATAGGTGTGTGGAGTGTGTCTGTGGCGTGAGAGATAATTGAGGACGTGTTGAGAGACTATGATGTGCATGGTGGGAGGACGTGTTGACAGAATTAGTATTGGGGTGATGTTGAGACCATAATTATGAGGCGTTAGTAGGAAAGTTTCATGCGAAGACAGTGGCTTAGGAATTAATTTCAGATGCAACATCTGTGTAATATTTATCAATGTGTCCAAATCAAATTTCTCTTCTATGAAATAAATTACAATACTTATTAAATTATTAATAATTAATTTCAAATTGGGTTCATTGGTTTTGAAAATGATAAAAATAGTGTAAATACAAATAACTCAATGTCACATTAATAGACATTTAAGCAGTAATCTTCATTACAAAATACAACATAATCAAACAAACACATACTGTACAACATTCAATTAAAAGGTTCTTAAACTGCAATCAATTGCATATTACAAAAGCATATATCTAATTCTTAAAGTAATTGAAATATTTATCTCACACAATTTTGAAATGAATTTCTGAAATTTGAAAATTTGAAGGGGCAGTTTTACAGCCATTTATTTCTTTATTTTCTGTAAAATTACTTTATTTAGTTTTTTTACCCAATATATATATATATATATATATTATATATTATATAATATAAAGATAAATATATATACAAATAATATAATGTATATTATATATTTTAAACTATATATATATATATATATATATATATATATATATTTATATATATATATATATTTATTATCTATATATATTATAATATATATATATATATATATATGTTATATATATATATATATATAATATATATATATATATATATATTATATATATATATTATATTTTTTTTTTTTTTTTAACAGCTTAAAATTATTTATATAGCTAAAGTTATGAACACAATCAATTAATTTTCTAAATATCTGCCAAATATGTTTACCAGGTCCCTGTTGCTTTCATTTTTTCCCTTTTCTTTTACTTTATTCAAAATAAAAATTACAAAAACAAAGGTACACAAAAATATAAAAACATTTGCACATTTTCTTTTCTCTAAAATCAAATAAAAATATTTTTCCTTTTCTCTAAAACAAATTACAAAAATTATTTAATTTTAAACTAAGCCCACTAAATAAGTACATTAATCTTAAAAAAAGTTTATGACTGTTTAAGAAAAGTTATTTTCTCTTCTAAAATATGAAGTTGTTTTTCGGTCTCTTTGACAATATTTCTCTTAATTTCTTCAGTCTCTTTAATCTCAGCTACTAATTTCCTTTTTTTTTGCACCTTCCAGAGTTTCTGCTTCTTTGGCACATAGTTTTCTTTTTAAGTATGCCTTATACTCTGAAGAAGCATTGCGGCAGTATGACATCATCTCATTTGTAATACAATAATCAACCCCTCCAATATTTTTCATTTCTTCAGCAATAACTCTTTTAGCAACAAGTGACTCTTCACGCAAATTTTCTTGTAGACAATGTTTGTTTGTCGAGAAACCTCTCTGTACAGAAGCATTCCCATGAAATAAAGAAAGAATCAGTGTTACAAAGTTTTTTGTTTCTTTTTGAATGTTTACCTTTTTAAAAATTTCAATGAAAAGTTGATCAAGTCTATCTTCCTTCTCATCAAAACTTTTCAGAAGTTCAAGGACATAGGAATTAGATATCAAAAGTTCATAATCCTCTTTGATTATATCAGCCGTCAAACCATCAATTCGCTTGATGTCAATGAATTTTTTAACACACATATTAATTCTTTCAGAGTTATTAGAAAGCATTATCTTCGGTGACAAACAACTTAATGTCTTTGTGATGGAATATGTAAGAGGACTTCTTTCTACTAACTTCTGGATAAGTATTTGCAAGAATAACATACAATCTTCTCTAAATTTTAAAATTTCTGGAGTTTGCAGCCTACGAGGTGCATTCCTAATTCCCTCTTTTGCTGTTTGATACAGGTCCATATTTTCTGCATTTATGAATTTTTTTTTATCTTTAAAGTTAATTTTCATTAAAACTTTGACGTCTGAACAATAAATGTCCGGTTTTAGAATTCTTTTCATTAAAGTTTTAACTAAGTGACAGAGATCATCATACAAGAAGGGTGTCAATGGGTCTTCACGCTGAAACTTCAATAGAAATCCTTCCAACTGACGAGCTACTGCTTGGAAAAACCCCAACTTTGCATGTAATAATGGATCCTTTAAATATGATTTCACCTTTCCAAACACTTTTGAATTTTTCAATTCTCCAACTTCTTCCACGTACTTTCGAAGTCTTGGAAGCAATGGAATGGCTGTTGTTGTGGCATTTACATTTTCAACCCATCTTGTCAAACAAAATTTAGCAGGAAACTCTTCAGAGCCTGTTATTTTCATGAATGTTCCCTTTCTAGTTGGAAAATCGTTAAATAAATAATAAGAAGCCCTTAAATATTCTAATAAATCACAATTTGTAGCTTTATGACCAGTTTTGAGAGCTCCATGGACAATATGCAAAGAGCAACTTCCAAATTCAATCAATCTTGGAGCTTCGGGACAGGTATTTAATTCTGCTTTCAACAAAGACAACATTTTCAAGTTGACATTAGGTCCATCCATTGAAATACTTGTCACTTTAATGAGGTCAACAGCTGACCCAAGCCCCTGCTTGAGATTTTCCTAAAGATTCTCAGCTCGAGTGTCGGTAAGGAACTGAGAAGTAAGATAACGAGTGGTTATTAGACCAGTAGTTAAGTCTTCAAACCTAACATGTATATCCATTTGACTTCTTTGTGCAATTTTATTTAAAGCCTCATCATAGGATATTGATATAGCAGTATATATATATTATATTATTTATATATATATATATATATATATATATATATATATATATTTATATAAAGCCTCAATATAATATATATATATATATATATATATATATATATATATATATATATTATAAATTTGTAAATTAATAATAATGCCTAATTAAAAACTCATATATAAAAATGAAATAAATGATTGCTAAAGCTTTGTTTAACACCAGAACAATATAAATTATCAGGGGAGTAACCAGAAAGTCAACTTATTTCTTTGATAAAATAATATGAAAGTTCCATTCAAAATTAATTTAGCCATATATGCAATATTAATGTTTAATTTTAAAAATTTGATTTGATTTTTTTTTTTGGAAAATGGATCTTTATATTAGGCTATATATAAAAATAAAAAATATTAGAACATTAGAAGCATTAGAAATATAGAGAAGTAAGAAAGCACAAGGGCCTATCGAGACAGTCCCAGTCAACTCACTAACAAACATGCTCATGCAATTCCACAAAGCACCCTAGGGGCTTTTGTCAAATTAATTGTTAACTAAAAATCCAGCCAATTTGCTAGTCAAAAAAGAAGAAAAAAAAAATGATATATGATTCCCAAACCATCCACATGCCTTAAATATGTAGTTTGGTCACAACATGCCAATCTAATTTAAAAATATTATATGAATGAAATCCGCCAATTTTGGATGACATGATGCAGTATAATGATACTGCAACTATCCATATACATCCAACCTTTCTTAATGTTGAAATCGAACCACAATCAACAACCTCTTGTGGCAAACCATTCCAAAATTTTAAACTACCTATTACTCAAAAGAATTCTTTCTTTATCAAGATGGCATGCTTTCTTCTTATTTTCTTAATGTCCCCTGGTCTTCCGTCCGTGCTCTACTATGAAGAATTTATTGGCTCTCTGTATTATAAATATATGTAAATATTTTGTAGACTTGTATCATGTCCCTCTGAGAAATCGCCTTCTACGGAAAACATTCCTAACTCACTCAGCCTCTCTCATAGCTCTTACCCAAAACAGAAATGATCATATTGCTCTACGTTGCACTCTCTTTAGCATATCTAAGTCTTTTCTTTAAATAAGGGGCCAAACTTGCACAATACTCTATTTTTGGCCTAACATAGCTATTATCCAGTTTACTTATAACTTCCTTGCTCTTGTAAACAACCTTGCGATTTATTATGCCCAGTACATCTTATTAGCTTTATTCCTAATATTCAACACTGATTTTCCACTTTCAGTTACTGCTTATAATCACATTAAATTTTTTTTTTCTTGGTCCACAGACTCAAGCCAATCCGCATTCATCATCACTAGTTTAAGTTTATTTGAGTAACCTTGGTGAAGAACCTTACACTTTTTAATATTAAAATTTCATTTGCCACTTATCTGCAACCCAGAAGTTTATCAAGATCATTTTGAATCTTTATACATCCTTCACTATTCCTAACTGTGGGTGGCACTTTGGTATCATTTGCAAACTTAGAAACCTTGCATTTAAGTCCCTGGTCTAAATCATTTATATATATGGGAACAATATTGGCCCCAGCATGATTCCCTGTGGGACGACCAGTCTTCACTATTTTTCATGAGTGATTATTACCAATTAGTTGTACACACGTGCTTTCTATTCCACAACCGACTCTTTAATCAACATGTACCCTCACTATACCACATTGCAGATAACTTCTTCAGTCGCCTTATGTGGGGAACATTTCAAGAAGCTTTGCTAAAGGTCTAAATAATATAGATATCAACTGGCTCTCCTCTGTCATACAGTCAGTAATGTATTCCATAAAATCTAAAAGGTTTGTCTGACATGACCTACCCTTTCTGAAACGTGCTGGGAGTCTACAATACTTGTTTTATATTCTAAATATTTTCTATAGACCTTTTTCAGCAACTTTTTCCAGAACCTTTACAGACAGGGATGTTAGCTAACTGGCCCTAATACATTTCCCAAATCTTCCTTACTACTTTCCTTATAAATAGGAACAACATATGCTATTTTTCCAGTCCTCTGGTACCTCACCAAATGTTTAAAAACCAAAATCAAATACAGTGCCTTTGTAATGCTGGTACTACCTCTCCTTTAGATTCTTTAGTACATATAATACCATCAGGGCCTGAAGCCTCGTGTTACTTGGATAAATATGGCTCGAACGTAAGCGGTGTGTAAATATCTTGATTCAGACTCATATTAAGTTCATGATATTCGTAAGTCTACTTGTAGCAATGCATACAGAACTATTAGTCTCCGAAAACTATTATTAATCTCTTTCTCAGTAAACACTGAGGCAAAATAAGCATTAATGTTGCCAACTCCTTATCTGAACTTACTAAATTTTCATCAATTTTAATTGGACCAATTGTCCTATTCTTACTTTTAAATTTATAAAAACTAAAAAACTTCTTCAGGTCCTTATTACTATTCCTTGCTAAATTAATTTCTGCCTCTCTCTTTGCCTTTCTTATTGACTGGTTAAGTTCGTTTCTATTTTTCCTATAATTTTCTAAATCATCTTCCCTATTACTACCCGTGAATATTTTAAAACATCTACGCTTTTCATTAATTTTCACTCTTATCTCCCTATTCCACCAAACAGGTTTTCTCTTTGTCACCCTAATGGGTTTATTTTAACATACTGTGAACTGAATATTCATTAAAATTTGCTTAAATGTTCCCACATGATAAAACATTTTTTGAGTTTTAACATTTTTGACTATAAATTTTGTATTTTGATGACTATAAATTTTGATTTTGCTGCATTTCAGAATCTATGATCTTTTCTTTTTACTGTCTTTTGGGCAAGATATAAAACATTTCATGAATTAAATCCTTACTTATATTATGGTCTAGTCGCTAAAATTCTCTCACTCTACCTCGAATCCAAATACTTTCATTGTTTGTTAATATTAGTCTAATATGCATCATGTTTGTGGGCTCGAATGGACCTCTGGCTCAAAAAGTTATCTTAGTATACAATTTTAAATACAGAACTACTATGGTATATAAGAGACAAGGAATTTCCATTGAATGCCTAGGAAAATTGAAAATCGAGCCATTATGACTATACTTGTTCTTTAGCTGTGGCATGCTGGTACTCAATTTCTTTTCATCATTTCGCGTCTAATTCTTGACTCTGGCCAGGAGGTCTGTAAAATGCCCTATTCTATATGATTTATTAAACATAAGGATTCTACCCAAACTGATTCAATATCATGATTAGTTTTAAAGTCAGTCATGTAATACAGATTGAATATTGCTTTTAACATAAACGTTGCACCATTTCTTTCCTCTACGCTGGTATAAAGTGAATATCCATCTATTTCATATTCCTGATTGTGGATCGTTCGTCTTGTATTATTCATTAACCATTGTTCAGTTTATGCCAATAATGTCTAGATTTCTCATTTATAGTATATCTAGCAGCTCATCTTTTTATTTTAAGGCTATGCGATTTGTGTAAAGCATTTGATATTTCCGAATGCTGGGCCATTTTTTTGTATCATGCTTTTTTTGAACCTGTACATTACACTAGTTTTAATTTTATCTCATCCACTATTTTACAGTTACCATTAACAATTACTTTGGATCGAGATTTAGCCCCATCACCCCAATTTACCTAGTTTTTTGTGTATAAACATTCTCCAAACTGGTACTGAAAAGCCAACACCTTTATGACTCAAGTGAACTCCATCTGCTGCAAAAGATCTTTATCCAGAAATTCTCTCCACAAATCCAAAAATCTAATATTTTCTGAAAACATAATTTTCTAACCCTTTCATTTACACCTAAAGCTCTACTCCCATTCCTGCCTGCACTACTAGGTAAATTCCGAAAATATCATGGCACACTTCCTCCACTAGCTTTCATCTTCTGAATCAATATGAAATGGACCATATCATTATAGTTCAAAGATAATTTTTTTCATTAATAATGTATATTGTAGTAAAAGTTTATAATACACATAAGTTGAAAATGTTGATATTATATATATAAATATAAAGTATGAACATTTTCTTATAATGGCATTTTTATAATATTAACCTATGCATTTATATGTATTTACTTCTTTCATTTCAAGATACACATACACACAAATGACAAAAAATATTTATAACCTTTTTAATAGGTATAAAGTTAAAACATTTTCTTTCTTAACACACAGCAACCAAGAATCCAAATTCAACAAAATTTCATATAAATTTATAGGCACAGGTCTAAATGACAGACAGTTTTTCAAATCATCTGAAAATACACTAAAACCTTAAGCAATTCCCCTAATATTTATTGATTGACCTTAATAATTTATTGGTTTAGTTTTATCGCATTTTTTTATTTTGGTTTTAAGTGTTTAAAGATTTGTTTAATAAGGTGATTGTTGTTGTTTTTTTTAACTGTTTTTATTTATTTACTGTGATTGTTGTTTTTTTTTTGTTAATTTTTTTTAGTTAGGTTAAATTTATTTTCAGTTTATTTGGTCAGATTAGGTTTAGTAAGGCTAGGTTAGTTTTAATAGGTTAGGACTTAATTTTGATTTTATATTTAATTTTAATACATTTGCAGTATACTGTGCAAAAATTTTGAAAATCGGAGGTGAAGCCCTTTATCTAAATAATTACCAATTTTAACATTTAATATATAAAGGGTAAAAAGTTGCTAAATCTGGTTAAAGGCATTTTTTACACTTAAATTTAAGTTTATCTTTAATTTTAATACATTTGCAGAGTATTGTGCAAAAATTTTGAAATCGGAGGATAGGCCCTTTATCTAAACAATTACCATAATATATATATATATATATATATATATATATATATATATATTTTTTTATATTATATAGAGACTTTCTTATATATAAAATATTTATTATATAAAATTATATATTATATTATATATTATTATATATTATATATATATATATATATATATATATATATATATATATATATATTATATTTTTATATTATATATATATTATTTTTATATATATATATATATATATATAGGATTTGTAATCTTTTTAGAGCCACTATTTTATAAAACGCTACTTGAACTTAAAAATCCCAAATTTAAGGGAAGTGAGATTTAACATTATTATAAATATAAAATTTTTCACTTCAGTGAAGCCATATAAGTGATATTCAAGTAGTCTTTTTTTTAGATTATTTTTTTTATTATTATTTAATATCTGTGTTAATTTTATCATACTCTTGACATATTTTTATAGAATTTAAATCAGACGCAAGCACACATATATCAGATAAATGTACATTTGTACACACAACTTTTTTTGTTTTAATCGCTGGTGGTTTGGAAACTAGTGGTTCTCGTTTACATGTAATAAATAGACTAACAGAATTTGAATTTGATGTAAAAGAAATTAAATCGCTACTAGAACATATTGATCCAAGTAAAGCTGCAGGTCCTGATGGTATATATGGTAGAATTCTAAAAGAGGGTAGTAGCAGTATTGCAAAGGCATTGTTTTTGATTTTTAAACGTTCCTTAACATTTAGTGAGGTACCAGATGACTGGAAAACTGCATATGTTGTGCCTATTTATAAGAAAGGTAGTAAGGGAGATTTGGGAAATTATAGGCCAGTTAGCTTAACATCTCTGGTCGTAAAAATTTTGGAAAAGTTACTGAAAAGTTATATAGAGAAACATTTGGATGATAACAAATTACTGTATGATTCTCAGCATGGTTTTAGAATGGGGAGATCATGTCAAACAAACCTTTTAGAATTTATGGATTATGTTACTGACTGCATTGACAAAGGAGAACCAGTTGATATTATTTATCTTGACTTTAGCAAAGCCTTTGATAAAGTTCCCCACAAAAGGCTGATTCAAAAGTTATTGCAATGTGGAATAGGTGGAGTGGTACAGGGTTGGATTAAAGAGTGGTTGTGTAATAGAAGGCAGTGTGTAATGCTAAATGGCAATAAGTCATCATGGGAAGTGGTGAAGAGTGGTGTCCCACAAGGTTCTGTACTGGGACCACTACTGTTCCTCATTTATATAAATGATTTAGATCAGGGTCTAAAATGTAAGGTTTCTAAGTTTGCAGATGATACCAAAGTAGCAACTTCAATTGGAAATAATGGTGATGGATGCATAAAGATTCAAAATGATCTTGATAAACTTCTTGGTTGGGCGGATAAGTGGCAAATGAATTTTAATAGTAAAAAGTGTAAGGTTCTTCACTTAGGTTACTCGAATAAAGGATTTAGCTATGACATGAATGGTGATTGGCTCGAGTCTGTAGACCAAGAAAAGGATTTGGGTGTGATTATAAGCAGTAATCTCAAAGTGGCTAACCAATGTTTGGAAGCAAGAAATAAGGCAAATAAGATACTAGGTATAATAAATCGTAATGTTGTTTACAAGAGTAAGGAAGTTATAA
>JABUQX010059365.1:0-21670 GCA_015478945.1 Trachelipus rathkii | reverse complement strand
CCCCTAAATAGACTTTTCGTAAAGTATATTTAAAGGCGTAAAAGAAAAATTATATTAAATTTTTTTTCAAAAACACAAACAAAACAGATTTTTCTGTCCATAGGTTAAATTGTAATGCACTACAGGTTACCCTTTTTATGAATGAAAATTCATAATTCATGAAATTTTATTTATTGTTAAAAACTTTTTCAGAAACCAACTAAATTAATTTATTAAAATTAAATGAAAGAAAATAAAATAGGTAATAATTACCAGTGGAATTAAAGAGAACACAATAGGAGTTACACATGTACCAAGTATCACCATTTAAAAGAGAGTGGTTTTGGAAGCTGGGATGCTTCGCCGGTCGAATTGTAGAGGAGGAGAACCGGGGGAGAAAGGGGGTTGTTTTATCGGGGAAATGATAGTGAATTTCCAGTGTTATTTGTAGAAACAATCATTATTTATTTTATTACATTTTCAGGGTTTAAAATAAAATGTTAAAGTTTCAAAGTGCGGGGATATATGAAAGGAATGTTTAGAGAAGTATTCAAGATACGAAATGAATATAATCAACATGAGAAAGTGAAACAACGAAAGTGTAAATTGGCAATCCTTGGAGGGGGAATGATCTGATGCAGGTAGTTTTATTTGGGGGATGGAGATCACGCTATCGACTCCAAATAACCCACGCTGGGAGAAAAAAAATGCAACAAGGGAATAATAGATGATGAAATTCAACTTTGGGAGCCGGGGGAAGAAATTCGAAATATGATAAGAAGGGAAGGATATCTAAATCTTGCATTGTTATTTAAAAATTTTAACAGAGATCCTGTTATAGAGGATACTAAAATGTTTATCATAAGATATATATATTATATAATATATTTCCTATCTTAATGAACTCGAACCCATACTATATATATATATAATAGACATATACTAGTACTACTATACTATATATTATGTGGCCACAAATAAACCCCTTATATATATATAACGTATTAGACACTCAAAATATCTATTTACATATCTAAATTATTTAAATGAATCATAAGATCGAGGAGGAACATGCTTACACTGGTGTTAATTTCTGATGGAATTCAGGCACGTGCAAGCTTGCTTGATGACCGGGAATCGATTTGCAATCATTTTAAAACTGACAGAGCGTGAGGCTCGAGCAAAAAAAAAATTTTCCGGTGCCGAAGGTCACGAATGATAACATTACACAACACAGAAGGTTGATGCAAAAGTGATCTCCGCCAATCGCAGCATATAAAAAAAACCCAAGTTCATCTACACCCTACAAAATGGAAGACTCGAACGAATAACGTCGCAGTATTCGCATTTAAATGTTAAAATTCGTCTACCACGTTTTAAATTTGCCTTCGGCTCCTAATTCGCTCTGGTGTGGATAGTGTAAGAGTGGGTCTGCACACCATAGACACTCCAAAACATTCAGCCCTGTGTTGGTGTGTGTGTTGTGTGTGTTGTGTGTGTGTGTGTATTGTGTGTCTTCTCATGGTCTCGCTCATCTCTATCCTCTCCTCTGCTCTTCATATATTTTGCTTTAACTCAATTGTACTAAATGAAAGGGTACTTTTAATTAAAACAAATCCCAGTAGCTGATAGATGTGCACATCGAACACCACCCATAGAGAAGGCGGGTATACTCACCACATTTGCGCCTACTCTCTGTCCCGGGTTCGCAACTGTTCCTCTCTTGGAGCTCGAACTTCGTCTCTAATGAGAGCTTCCACTGAGTCAAACCGCCTCCTTGCCAAAATCATATTAGGACTCTGCCCGGGAACGCAATTCGTTACAACTTTTAATTGCCAAATTAAGACATTCGTTTTCAGTAAGACATCTTCAGACACAATATTGAGGTGGATCGGAGAAGAACAGTGTGAAAAAATCTGGTATTCACCTCTTTCCCCTAAAAAACCAGTGCTTCTTGAATCTATTACTCAATTATTTGAGGTTAAGGAGGAGCTCTTGGCTTCTCGAGGTGATATCGTTCTCAGTCAATATGCGGTGGTTCGATCTCAGAGACGGCAGTAAGTTCTGCGTTTTATCTTCCGACGGATTAATATATTGTTCTTCGATCTTCTGTAGGTTACAATGTACCCACTGGGCATGATTTATTTAGATAAGATACTTTGGTTCTTGTATATATAGTTATTATTAAAAAAAATAAATTCGTATAAATATATATACTGATTCTAGTTATTATTATATATCTCTTTATATATAAAATAAGACACATGATTTTTTTTTTATATAAAAATAAACTCAATATAACAATAATTATAGCAATATTAATTTATTATATACTGATAAGTTTTTTTATTTATATTTTATATTTATCATTTTTTTTATATATGTTTAATATAATATATATATATATATTTAACTTTTTAATTTCATATTATATATTATATATCAATTTACTTTATATTTTATAAGTATATAATAGTATATTTAGTGCAAATTGGTAAATAATTACAGTTAATAAATTTAACAATTATTATTAATTATTATATTATAAAAGATAGGATATATATATAGATTGCTATAGAAATTATTAATTAATATAATTATATTATAATATAGTATAATAGTAAGTAGTATATATATAATAGTTATTTAAATATATTAACTATAAATAAAGTTTTATTAATTTATTAATAGTGTCATCTATATATTAAAGTATATAATATTCTGTCAAATTACTAGGGGGCCTTGACCCCCTCTAAATTCTAGGAAAATTAAAAAAATAAACCTTCATGTATGCCGGGACGATCGTGTCTATATACAGGGTTGTACTTAGTAGAAAAATGATCTGAAAAAGATACATCAATTGAGAGATAATGAAGTAAATTACTAACACATTATAAACATACATTTTTTAATATTTTAATGTTTTCGTTTTCATAATGGCTGAAGTAAACTAGCTGTGTGCTTTATATACAGCATAACTTCTTCTGATCATGTACTTCTCCGATAGGAACTCATTTCTTAAAGGTAAATGTCGATTAGCATTTTGCAGACTGATAAATGCTGAATAATAGATATATATATATTATATATATTATATATTATTTATATAATATTATAATATATAATATAATGTAATATATATTATAGATTAATATATAGATATATTATTATTAATATATATTATAATATATTATATAATATATTAATTAATTATATATAATATATATATCAATATAGTATATATAGTATAATTAATATTTTATAGATAATATATAATGATATATATATAATTATAATGATTAATATATATATAGATATATATATATTATATATTTAATATTAATCTTAAGATTATATATATAATATAATTAATTAGATTATATATTAATGTGAATATACATATTAATATACGTATTTATATATATATAGTATACGCTATAGACGTATATATTAGATGATTATAGTGTGTATAGCCTCCCACACATGCGTCCACTTACCATTACAGTACACGTAATATATATAAGTATATATATATATATATAGAGAGTAACGCTATATATATAGGCTGATCCAATCCTATAGACCGGAATCGTAATTTTTCAATGATGAAAAAGCTACACCAAGGCTCCATTATAACATTGGAAAAAATCTTTTCGTATTAGAAGGAGTATTACACAACGTTTCGGAAGCTCTAACTATTTCCTTCTTGTAATTGAGTATATCAATAAAAATAAAAATAATCAAACGATACAAACAAAAAATAGATAATGATAACAATTACAAGAAGAAATATATTAAATAAACAATACTAAATTAAGAATAACAGACATCTATAAGAAAAATGGTATCAACAAAATAAGGTTATAAATAAATTAATGTTTGTTTGGATAACAAAATTTTTTCAACTTTTCGTAAATATCTTTCTCTCTAGTATTTATTCAATCATCCACTAATATGCTCACAATCCATTTAACAAGCTAGGAACCGGAAACTCAGAATCTTCAAAGTAAGCCGTATAACCAAAAGTTTTAACAAGCTTAACAAATAAGCAATTAGAAATATAAATTCAGAATATTCGACAAGTGGGTAACTTATAATTAAAAACATGAAAACAAGAGATTGACATGAAGCAATGTAAGAAACTTACCGAGAATAGAATTTATGCAAAGATCAAAATAGCGGAACTCATCATCAGAGCTCTATGAACACATACTGGTAAAAACTTAGCAACAACTTTAGGGCCTGTACTCACTCTTGTATTACAAGAAGTGGGTTTATCTCTCTCACTCGTGGAGGATTCTAAGAATTGTGGTAGGTTCTGCGTTTGTGCAAGTGGTTTGCGCATTGTGGTCCGCTATAGCACACCCATAGACATTATGGGGTTGAAAAGCAACTCTCAAAGGGATGATCATGGTGTGTGTGCTGATCACACTGTTTATTTATGAGAGAATGCGACGGGTTATTAAGTAGTAATTTGTTTGCTGTGGAAAAACCTCTCTGTGACTCATTACCACTCTCTTGATGTTAGAGTTGCGCAGTGAGTGCTACCATAACATAGAGGCAATCGCAGCTCAGCTCCTATAATTAAATCTTAAAGGACTCAAGTAGGGCTGTAGAGCAGAATATAGGCGAGTTTTTTACCTGTGGTTGTGAATAAATGACGAAAGTTTATATTTAATGTGCGGACTGAAAATTATTAAATATCAAGTGAGGGATAAAGATATTAGAAAAGAAAATGTAGAAAGATTACCTGAAGTCAAGAGTTTTTAAGTGAATTCGATGTGTACGTTAGAACAGGTAAGAAAGAATAGAATTATAGCTTATGAGCTTGTGGCTTGTAATGGAGAGAGATGGAGAGGGTATTGAGTTTTCTAAGCCAAAAAAATTATAAGATTTATAAACTAAAAATAATGTTTTACCATTCAATTTCCAAAAAAGTTTATAAAAAAGCGATAATCTAATGAGTGTACATTATAGGTGTAGTTAGTGATCGATTAGATGGAAAGCTCTGTCATAATAGCGTAAAGTCTCTTATTACTATTTGGTATTCTACCCAAGCGAGAGACGGGAACGTGGCTTAAAAAAGTTATAAACCTAAGCCAGTGAGAGATTTTCCTTCAAATAAGATGTGGTAAAATCTGTAGTGGTTTTCTTAATAAGTTAAGTCTAAAAAACGAAGTGAGTTGTCACTTCGTCTTCTCGGTTTGTGAACGTAGGCTTGGATAACTTGGATTGGTATATATGTAGAAAAGAGATTGGCGATTTTGCAGTATTTGCTGTCGTAAATAGCAAAAAAGTGTCATCCATAAATCTCTTGTAGAAAGTTGACTTAAATGAGGGGGGACATTTTGTTTAAGAACAAAAGCATCTGTCATAATCGCATAGGTAAAGCAAATTTGCAAGGATGGGCAACTTAATGAGAGAAGCACGCGATCGACGTAAGAGTAGTTATGTCATACTAGGGATGATAAAATAGGAAATAGCTAATCACTTGAGTGGCCAAGTACTTAAAAATGGTTTCGACTAATTCCTGTATACATAAAAACAAACCGTGAAAATGAGTGATAGAGTCAAAAATGGTTGTTTAGCAAAATATTTACGGTATCAAATTCACAGAGAAATAGTGGTGCAGAGAGATCTCGCTCAAAACATGAGTCATAAAAAATCGTTTTAGATTTTATACTCTGGAGAGCAGTCCTTGAATGTCACGAATCCCATCTATTGTGTGACATTCGTTGATTGTGAATGGGATAAATACCCAGGCACCAAATATGTTAAAGCTATTTATAATGGTGTGTATTGTATAAGAAGTCAAATATTGGCATCTTAAATTAGGGACCGGTGTTCTTTATGAAATGTTTAGGGAAGATCGGACACTATACGAGATTAAAACCCCAGCGCTCGGAACAGTAGCGTATTGATTCATTAAACGTAGTTTGTATATATTTTTCCTTCATTCAATTAAGCTTTCTCAAAACACGCGTTAATTTTATCTTCCAAAGAGAGTGACAGATTAATAAGGGACTTGTTAGAAACTATAATGACATTTGGTAGATATCGAAGAGAATATGATTTATTTCTTATTTAGAGGGAATCTGCTCTTTGACGTTCAGAAGAAACAAACGCCTCTACCTTTGCTGGTTTACATATAATAACGGCGATTCGTCTAAGCTCTATAGCGTTTTTAATAGTAAAAATCAGGACTCTTGTGTCTCTAAAAAATGAAATAGTAATTATTTAAGACCAAAAGGTTTGTGATCTACCAATTATAAAAAATGTTGTACTAAGCACATCTGTTTCATATTTAAGGGTGACTGTTCTAAAAATTCTGATGTAAAGGATGCGAAGATCTCTTATTACAAGAATGCAGTATATTTTCACAAAGCCCCACAAATATCTGCCACCATACTAATCACTCATAAATCAGCAAACTATATCTCTCTTTAAACGCTAAGCCAGCATTTCTCTGATTCGTTAGAGTTGATTTAAACCTTAGAACTGCAAAAAATTATATATAACAGTAAACTTTATCAGGAGTCTCAACTTATAGTAAGAATTATCAAAATGTAAATCCAATGACCTTAATTTAGCTTTATGGCTCTGTCTGCAAAGTTCCACTCTTCGTGATACGAGTACATATAATTTATTAGTAACAAAAATAAAATCAATGAGTGATAACTTATTGCGCAAGGTATCGTAGCAAGTGCGATATTGTGAAATTACCTGTTTGTGTTCCTTAACTTTATAGGTTATTTCCTTGCTTAACAATTTAAATTGAAATCCTCGATACACATTACTATTATAAAGTCTTTTTAAGGACTTGTAAGGCTTATAATGTTCTTCCTAAATTTATTAGATTCAAATTTTTTACTAAAAGACTTTATAATAGTAATGTATATCGAGGATTTCAATTTAAATTGTTAAACAAGGAAATAACCTATAAAGTTAAGGAACACAAACAGGTAATTTCACAATATCGCACTTGCTACGATACCTTGCGCAATAAGTTATCACGCATTGAATTTATTTTTGTTACTAATAAATTATATGTACTCGTATCACGACGAGTGAAACTTTGCAGACAGAACCATAAAGCTAAATTAAGGTCATTGGATTTACATTTTGATAATTCTTTACTGAACTCCGATAAATTTATTTTTAATTTTTCATCTAAGGTTTTATCAACTAACGAGAAGAGATTGTTGGGTTTGGGTTTAAATTTTAGTTTACCTTGTTATAAGATTAGTTTCGTAAGATATTTTGGGGCTTTTGAAAATATACTGCATTCCTTAAAAAATTTTGAACCCTTTAAATCAGATTTTAGGACAGTCACCCTTAAAATGAAACAGATTGTGGAAACATTATTATAGATTTAACCCAGGAAAAATCTTTTCATTTTTAATCACAAAGTCCGATTTTACTACCTTAAAAGCTATTAGACTAGACGAATCCATTATTATATATAAACCAGACAAAGGTAGAGGCGTTGTTCTTCTGAACCAAAGCAGATTACTCTTAATAAAATTAAATCATATTTCTCTCTGATACTACCAAGTTTCATTTAGTTACTAACAAGTCCCCTATTAATCTGTCACTCTCTTTGGAAGATAAAATTAACCGTTTTTGAGAAAGTTATTGAAGAAGGAAAAAATAAATAAAACCACTTTTAATGAAATCTACGCTCACGGTTCATCCCCTGGCGTTTTATATGGCCTCCCTAAAATTCATAAAGACAACGTCCCAATTAGACCAATATTGACTGCTTACAATACACACAATTATAAACTAGCTAAATATTTTGTGCCTCTATTATCCCATTCACAATTAATGAATTCACAATAAAAAATTCATACCAATTCAAGGACTGGCTCTCCAATATAAATCTAAACTCTTTTTTTATGACTAGTTGAAACGTAGAATCTCTCTACACCAACATTCCTGTAATTGATGCCGTAAATATTTTGCTAAAAAACATTTTGACCCTGTCACTCATTTTCACGGTTTTGATAGAAAAGAATTTGAAACCCTTTTAAGACTTGCCACTCAAGATACCTATTTCTTTTTTGATCACTCCCTGTATGAACAAACTAACTCCTTAGCCATGGGCTCTCCATTAAGTGCCATCCTGGCAAATGATTATGAACAATTATGGTTAAACAAATGTCCCCCTCATTTAAAACAACTTTCTACCAGGGATTTATGGATGACACTTTTTTGCTATTTACGGACAGAAATATGATTCCCAACTTTTTTACATATATAAATTCCCAGTTATCCAACATTACGTTCACCCGAGAAGACGAAGTTGACAACTCACTTCCGTTTTTAGACTTACTTATTAAGAAAACCACTACAGATTTTACATATATATAATTTAGAAAGAAAACCTTCACTGTTTCTTAGTTTAAACTTTTTTATGCCACCGCTTTCCATCTATCGTTTAAATGCAATAGTATCAAAACTTTACTATTCAGAGCTTTCATCTAACATCCACGTACACCCTAATGCACCAATGAATTTCGCTTTTTATTAAACTTTTTTTGGATCAAATTTTTTCCCCATTCTTTATGTGTTATAAATAAAATAATAATTTATTATGGCTTCGAAATTTGACCCTCCCTCTCCTACAGCCACAGCTCCTAAGCTATAAAATTCTATCTTTCTTTACCGTTCCGAACACATTCACATTAAACTTCGTAAAGTTTTCTCATTTTCTTCAATACTGAATGCTCAACTTGATATTAAATTAATTTTCAGTCCCGCACATAAAATATCGTCATTTTGCAACAACAAGGAAAAAAACCCTATTGCTCTCCAAGCCTCTGTCATTTACAGATTTAATTGTGGCGGCTGCGATGCCTCCTATGTTGGTAGCACTCTGCGCCAACTCACAGTCAGAGTGGATGAGCATAGAGGTGTTTTCCACACGCACAAATTCACTACTTAATAACCCGTCGCATTCATCTATATGTGATCACGCACACACACATGATCATCCCTTTAATTTCACAAATTTTTCTATACTATCCCAAACAACTGCACAAACCAACTTACACATTCTTGAATCCCTCCACATCACAGAAATCAAACCCTCTTTAAACAGTGATAGCGGCCTGTAAAGTTGTTGCTAATTGAACCAGTCTGTTGTGTTCACGAAGCTTGATGATGATTTCGCTGTATTTTGATCTTGCATTAGTGCTATTCTTGCGGAAGTTTCTTACACTGCTTCAAATGTCATTCTGGTTTCATGTTTTTAATTAAGTTACCATGTTAAAATTATTTCATTTATATTTCTTCACTGTTATAGCAAAAAGAATTGGAAAAAAGATATAAATAGGGGAAAATGTAAAAGAATCTTCTTAGGAAAATACATCAGAAATCTGTTCGAACATTTTGTATTTGAATTCCATGCTTCTTTTGTCATTTGCATTTGCAATGAATGAGACCTTAGATGTAGGAATCGAAAGCTTGGTTACTATATAGTTTTAAGCTTAGTCTCTAGTTTTACTTTTTATCTTTATTTTTTGTATTGTATATTTTGAGTATGATTATTTTATTTATTTGATATCTCCAGCCTGATGATGAAACTGATAAGCTTTCCAAACGTGGTAACTAATTCAGAAAAAGATTTTCCCACATGTATTCTGGAGCCTTTTGGTTGCTGCTGTTTCAGTTCATCTAAATGTTTATATCAGCATATATATAGTATATAATATATATAGAATTTATATTATATTAGAGTAATTTATTATATATCATATATATATAATATATATATATTATATATATTAGTATACTAGCACTTGAACTTTTGTTCTTACCCCCCTAAATGGAAAGAATCCTGCCTACCGCTCCACTGTATATGCTATATATGATGCGTAAACGAGTTGTATTATAACTTCTGGTTTATATGATGTTTCTACGCTCTCTCTTCAAAGGATAAAGATGTAGAATAGGATTATTAACTCCTTTAACATCTTAAATTATTCCTTGAGTACAAAAAAAAAATGTAAATGAAGGATGGGTGAGACGTAAAGAGTAGTCCGTATTTTTCTAGCAAACTATTTTTATTTTATTGAAAAGATTTATTTTTAAGCTCATTTTCGCCCAGCATGTGGCGCTAATATATAGTAGAAGATAGATATATATAGTATGATATATTATTTATACTTATATATTTATATATATATTATATATATAAATATATATATATAATATATATATATATATATATATATTTTATATATTATATCTATATATATTTAGATATATATTAATATATTATTAATATACTACTATATATTTAATATATATATATATATATATATTTATATATATATATTATATATATATATATATATATTTATTTATATATATATATAAATATATATATTATTTATTATATAGTATACTCATATATATATATATATTAGTATGGTAGTATGTTAATTTTAATATATATAATATTTATATATATATATATATATATATATATATGTATATAGATAAAATAACGTCCTTGAGTGAATTGATTCTTCATTACAGATTAGATCCCGGATTTATATAAATTATATATATATATATATATATAATAGATAATATATAGTAGTTATATATATATATATTTATATATAATATAAATATATATATTTATTTATATATATATAATATAATCATTTTTACCCGTGCTCATAGAGATTATTTTGTTTAAAAAAATTATAAGGTAAAATTCAATTTTTAATACGTGTAAAAACATACTAGTTAAAGTTCTAGTACAATGGGATAATGCTAACCCGTTTCGCACTAAGGTTATCATTTTATATATATATATATATATATATAATATATATATTATATATATAATATATAAAGATATATATATATAATATAGAGTAGTAGATAATATAAGGTGATTAAGATAAAAGTAATGAAAAAAGATTTTCCCTTCCTTGTGGCGATGTCCAGTTACTGCATTTGATACCAATTTGAGAAAAGTATGTTTTCATAATTTTAAGCTAAAAAATCAAATAACTAAATTATATGTAAACTACAAATAAGGTTTGCTCACGTTTTGCGAGTTATTCCTGGATTTGCCTTTCGGTAACTGATTACCACCCGAAATGTTAAAATAAAAAAAAAGTTAGCTGCTTTTAATCTACAACAATAAAACGTATTTGCCAATAGTTTTCTAAATGATTTATTATGTTAAAATAGTTGCAAGTTTGTTGATGTTTTAGATCTTATACCTACAAAGCATATTGATTTTTCCTTCATTGACGGTAAACCGCTTGTCGAATTCTTCCGTTAAATTTACTCATCGTTCTACAGTGTCGTTTACCACTTTCAGTGAAGCAATAATTTCTCTTCCTTACTTGTAACTTTCTTGGGTTTTCCTCTGAGTAGGATCAGTTTCTAAGAAATCTTTGGAAATATGAAATCGTGTGAACATAATTTGAGATCTTTTGTCAAATAAATCTAAAGGGAGATTTTTTGCTTATGACATTTTCCAGTTCATCCACTGATAAAAAGCTTATTTCTGTTTTAGCCTTCTGTTTCTTCTGTTCCATATATTGTGGGAGCTTGTGACAATATATCTTTCAGTAATAATTTCTTTGCCATCTTCCATCTTATTTCGTTACTAATTCTTTCATCAAATATGGAGAAAGCTACGTATTTCTCATTTAAATACCATAAATGGTCAATAAACTTATAAATAGCTTGCTCTGCTATAACTTTGTCATTATTCTTGTATTAGCAAGCTCTTTGGGGAAATTGATATAGTTTACTAGAGCCTCAATTGCGTTTGTAGCGGAAAGCCATGAACTCATATAACATTTTAATATAAAGAAACAAATTCGCATAAACGATTTCTCCTCTGTCAATGTTAAATTAAACTGCTGCTGGAATAAATAAATTTTCAAGCAATATATTGCTTTGTCATCCATAAGGCTAAGTGAAATGCTCCAGATCTTCAAAAATGTATACCTCTCGGTGAAATGTATCCCAAAAAAATTATTATTAACTCTGAAAATTCCAGGTAGTCATCTCGAGGTTGTCGTTCTTTAATTTCAATTTTTGCATGGGGCAAAATATTATTCACATCGTCTTTTAACGTCTTCTTACCCTCTTCGTTTTTCTTTTATAGGACAAAAATTGTGTTTGGTTTATACTGTCCCAGGTTTTTATAAATCTTCTGAATAATGGAATATCTGGCCATATAGATACTGCAATTTGTACTACACTGAAAATCCCCTGTAATACAAGTTCATAGATATGATGACGACATGCTAGAAATAAAATATCGTAATTAAGTTTTTGTTCCAAATGGTGACAAATTCCATTTAATCGTCCTGTATTGCTTAGGGTTGTGTCAAAAGCAAAGGCCTCGACTTTGTTCAATAATAATTGCCATTCTTCTAGTGTATCATATTCTTTTCCTGTTGCGGATAAAAGTTCAAGAATACCTAAAAGTTAGGACCTGTAGCTATCACTGGAAGTCGGTCGACTGATATACATCCAGTAATATCTGGAAGCAGTTTTGAATCCCAGTGGATATATAAAAAGTTCAAATTCAAGCTCTCTAATTTAGATTTAACTACCAATTCTATGCTATTTGTTGGCGAAAATTTTCACTACCCCTCTTAATAGATGAACGGTTGATAATATAGTCCCTACAAATTAAATTAAGTGCTTCTACGCAAGCTGTTAATATGTGAATAGCTTCTCTATCACTTACCTTACACTTATCTAAGGCTGCTGAGAGTCGAGTTGTTGGAAACTTTTTTCTAACACTTTTAGATGATTTACATTCTTTTTCGATTCGTGTCTCGAAATGAGAGGAACCTGGATTGCAAAGTTTTAATTGTGTTTCTGCCGACTCATAATCGTCTAATGAGGAAGGAGGATGACAGATTCTCATATTCTGAAAAATAATTTGCAAACATCTTAAATGTATACGATAAGTGAAGGGTAAAAATCTTTATAAGATTACAACAACTTTACGTTGTGTATTTTTATGTTGGGATATTGAGTTAAATGTTTTGGGCATTCCTTTTTTGAAGGAGAACGAATTTATTTTAGATTTTAGGTATGGTTGTTTATTAGATCCTAAGACTGATCTGAGCATATCTGTCGAAAATGTCGAGAATAATTTTTCTGATGATTTTCTAAACTTTGTTTTTCCTTTCTCCCAACTTAAAATTGATATACCTCTTTGCAACTTTCCCATAGTAAATGAATTAGTTAAAATTATAAAGTTTTATTCGTAAACCCTTGTGAAAACTGAAATTTAAAATTAAAAGAACGACAATTAGAACGGTGGGAAAATATATTTAAAAACTATAAGTGTAAAAGATATTAGATTTGCGCATATGTTAATGGTGACTTCACAAATCCCACACACAAAGAAGACTGTACTATAAGGGCGGGGTGGGAGGAAGGGGGAATGGGAAGGGAGAGTGAAAATTACCCGTTACCAGAGAGAACTCTTTTGGAAATGGCTGAAAACTGTCCTTACAGAGTTGAAGTGGAAGGGAAACCTATAAAATTAAAGAGCAGGCATATCTCACCGTTATTAAAGTTATTAAAGCACGAAAAGGGAGATATATAAATTTCTTGAAGCGAAGGTAATACGCCGGACGAGTAGCTAGTGGACTTTCCCAGTGTCATTCTTACGAAAACCAGATGGGAGAGTGAGACTGGTAGTTGATCTAAGATTGTTAAACCAGAGATCGATCTCCGATAATTTCACTCTGCCAAAGATAAAAGATATAATTTTTTTCAACTGGAAGGTTGTAAATTTTCTCCAAATTGGATTTAGTTCAGGCATATTATAACATTACTGTAGATGAAGAAACTCAAAAGTGCTTTACGATCACCTGTTCCTTTAGCAGCTATAGTTTTAATTACCTGATATAGAGGCATAAAAATTCTAACTCCTCGTATCAACGTTGGATATTAACTCGGGGATATTAAAAACTTCTACGTTTATTTGGATGACATTCTTATTGCAGCTGCAACAATAGATGAACATGTTGCAGTATTGAAGAAGGTGTTCGAAAGGTTTAGGCAAATAAATTTGTATTTGAGTTCTAAGAAATTATCATTGGTTATGAACGAAATACATTTTCTAGGGTTTAATATAATTGAAAGAAGATACATCAAATAGAGAGAAGGTGTAATCAAAATTGCAAATTGCAAAATCAACCAACATAAAACAGCTAGAGGCTTCTTTGAAGGTTTTTACTTTTTCCGCTATAATGTGGCCGACGCGGCAAGAATATTGCAACCCTTAACACACTTACTAAAGGGAAAGCCCCATTTAACTAAAAAGATAATGTGGACGGCCTAGACTTAAAATGCTCTTAACAAAGCTAAGTTTGCAATTACGAAATCCACATTGTTGTCTTATCCTGACGAGGAAACTGAATTATGGTTGTATTTGAAGGTAAACGATGTTGCAGTTGCTAGCGTGCTAATGAATGGGGACGGATCGAATAAGACTTACGCTTTGTATAGCACAGTGTTGACTGAATTAGAGAGAGAGAGAGAGAGAGAGAGAGAGAGAGAGAGAGAGAGAGAGAGAGAGAGAGAGAGAGTTTTCTCAAATTTTAAAAAAATTTTGTGTAGTAAATGTTTATAAAAATACGCCTATTTTATATCTAACAGGAAATTGACGATCTGTTCAAGCAATAGTGGGGCAATAACTGATTATAAAAAGTGAAACATAGATAAGATTCAAAATGCCCTAAAATTAAGATTATCGAACTTAATCAGTAGTTTTTATATTAAATGGAATATTATTACAAAATCAAAAAAATAAATATTTGATTTATTTAAATGAGAGAAAAATTTAGATCAAAAAAAGCAACAGAAAATCATAAATTCGAAGACACCAATGAGTTACAATTAAATTTTCTAAGTGAGTTGCTATGGGATTAATTTCCGACCACTGGCAAACGAGCATTAGTAGAAGCAGAAATTTATCCCAAGCCCTCAGTTTCCAATCAAAAAGGGGAGGAGTCTAGGGCTCCCAAGGCACCATTTTCCAGAACGCCTTGTATTGATGAAATGGGAAGGAAAGGGGTACCCAAGAGAGTTCGTGAGGGAGAACAGATGATTAATAATAATAATAATAATAATAATATTTATTATTTACCCGAGCAAAATATTTCAACATTTTAAAGAAGAACACCACAAAAATCCCAATAACAGCATAAAAGAGGGCTTCTTCATCATAACAAGAAAAAAATGATTTTTATGAATTGCAACTAGGGAACAATATTATTAAAGAAAAACATAAACAAAAAATCAATATTATAAACATAAAAATATAAAAAAAAATGTCCAATTTTTTGAACATCTTAAATGACCAAAAAGTCGATGTTAAGTGTAACCTTTTTCTAACTTTCTAAATTATTTGATTCCTTCATTTATTTATTTTGTTTATTAGTTTTAAATTTATTTTATGTAGTAAATTGTTTAAAATATTAAAAATAAAGTTATTCCTTGAAAAATGTCCAAGTGTACGGACGAAAGTTGGTACTATACTTAAAATCAATTGTTTATTTAGCTCATATTCCTCACTAAATTTCTTCTGTAGAAAGAAATACTTCAGGAGGCTTGAAAAAGCATCAAAATCATACATTAAAATAAAACTGATATTGAGTTTTAAAAAAAATAATCCATACCCTTCGTATCATTTGGTCGGAATCTCACGCGCTCCAAGCCGCGAGAACCACTTGTCCGGCTCACCAGATACCGCTGTACATAATTAAGAATTCTCTTACCAATCTTCTTCAAACTCTCTAGAATTCGCCACACAGAAACCAAATCATCCGCATATAATAATAATTAGGGCACCCTCCACTCATCTTCCATTCTCCATCATTATCGTAACACCATTTCCTGCCATCCCCCACCTCGAATTCTCATAACCTCATTGCCATCTATACAAAGTGAATAACAAGAGACATGAAACACACCCTGTGTCAACTCCTCTATTAATCCTAAACAATCACCATTGACACTACACACGCTTTCACTATCGTCATACATACTTTTGCATTTTCATGTCAAGGACAGTCCACCGTGAGCTTCGTGAGCTCATTTTAGTATCTATATGCATATCGTATCGCCATCTGCCTTCCGCGTCCTATTGTAATTTCTATCTGACGCCTGTCATAGAACAATTATTAATTGATTCCGGATAATCCATTTTCCCCTCTCCCTCCACTCCTCCGTCCCCCCGGACCTCGCTCCCCTGATCTCCTTCTCCCACCCCCCCCCCCTCCCCCCCCCCCCCCCCGCGCACCCCCCCCCCCCCTTCCGCCCCCCCCCCCCACTCGAAGCCCTAGACATCCCCCCTTCCCCCCCCCCCATCCCCCTGTCCCCAACTTCCCCCCGGCTACAAATTTCTCCTTCTCCTTCTCCCCCCCCCCCCCCCCATCCCACCCCCCCTACCCATCCCCCTGACCCCCCCCCCCCCCCTCCCCCCCCCTCTCCCCCCCCCCCCCCCCCCCCCCCCACCTCCCATCCCCCCGCTCCCCCCCCCCCCCCTCCCTCCCTCCCCCCCCCCCCCCCACCCCCCCTCCCCCCCACTTCCCCCTCCCCCTCCCCCCCCCCGTTCCCTCCCCCCCCCCCCGTCCGCCCCCCCCCGCCCCCCCCCCCCTTCCCCTGCCTCCTAAACCCCTCCACTTTTAACATCGCGATTGAAACCCAACACCATACTTCAACAGTCTCGTTCTTTCACCAACACAAAATCAATCATACTTTCACTCGATAACATCTCTACCTGCACCAACTCTAGATTATACTTATGGATACTCTTGTGCGTTTAAAAAGAAGCAGTATTACTTACACGCATACCTCTCTCTTCACAAATCAACCATCTTCCAACCATATTTCTCCCGCCACCCCACCACCTGTATACCATCCCTTTTTTTGATCACTTATCCAACCATTAGGTCCCCCAACACTATCAATGGTCTGAAGCGCCACTCACCCCATGCCAGAGCATCATTCAGATGTAATCCCAAAAATCGTACTCTCTTCAACGTTTCCCTCGGATGGACCATACGTCAAAACCACACATACTTACCTTTTCAAACTTGTAAATGGATATACCAATACACCATATTAGGCAATAATTTCAGGGACTCACACACACAAGTGCATCAACTATAGCCTTTGTGACCACAGGTCATCATCAAATTCTGCAAACTCCTTCTCTCCCTCTCTCATTCGTTTCCACACTCCAGCACACACACAGATTTCAACCACACCACTTATTTTTCACAGTTTTCCTTTCATCTTGTTTGTCACAGCGAGCAATCAAATTGGCCCTTCGACTAAGACAAATCAAATTTGCCCTTTCTCTCCTCTTCTCCTCAACATTTATTCCCTCTGACATTTTCCATGTACCCATACGATTCAATACAATTTCGCCGAAAAATTAGAAGGCCGTTTTACGGCGATCACGACCATTCTCCGTGGCATGCATCAGCTTCCTTAGGCAAGAGATAGGCTTGTATTGGGGCAGCAACCCAACTGACACCGTTCCCTTGTTAGCTCGACTTCTACGGACACGCAGGATACGAGTGGGGCAATTCTTTCTTCTCCCCCCACACATAGGGGATATGAGAGTGGAGGGATGTTCTTGCAAAGGTGTTATTCTAGAAGAGGGGTGTTTGTACTTTTTAATCAATGTGTATATAAATGTGGATAAAGGGTGCGTTAGTTAATATGTGTTTGCTCCTGGGAGGATGAGTGTGTAAAGAATATGAACGCAAAAAGATGAAAAAAGGACCCCCCGCCACGTCCCGCCCCTTGGGCGCTGCCCGTCCCCGCCCCTCCGTCGCGCTACCCCGAGCCCCACCGCACCATTAAAAATGGATACCGTTTCGGTTAAATTCATCCGCTTCGAAGTATGGTATGCCGTGTACTCTCCCTCTATAATCTATTCATAATATAGAATTTTAATATATATTATATATATTATAATATATATATATATATATATATATATCTATTATATATATATATTAGTATATATATATACTATATATATATATATATATATATTTAGATATATTATTGTATATCAACCTTGAAAGTTTAATAAAGAATTTAGTATCTATTTGATGGCAAATTAGTTTTATCTGGTTTCTTAAAATAATGAATGTGGAGAAAGAAGATAGTTTCAATGTTTAACAGTTAACACATGGCCAGTTCACCAGTATTGATAAGATTGTGAGATGTTAACACTATTAATTCTATTAATCAAAATACAACTCTTCCGGTCTTTTAACGGCCGAAGTTTAATGCGACCTACTTTTCTTGTAACTTGAAGTCTTAACTCAACGCATCTCTCTTCTTATGGTATGAGACGCTAACTGCCTTCAAAATCCGAAATTCCCCTACTCTCGGCACTCCGTTTGGACGTACGTTTCCGCAGCTGTCCATTACATTTGAAAGTGCCCTCACAAAAGAATCGTTAAATATTTCCCTTATACAATGAAATAATAATTAAAATTTAATGTACGGATGCATATATTAAGTATACATAGTTATTATAGTAAGGGTAGAGAAACCTGCCCTTACACGTTTTTTTTTTTTTTTTTTTTTTTTTTTTTGAGTAGTAATTTTATTTTTTTATTACGAAATACAAATTTTATTCTTACAATACATTGTTACAAAATATATATAAACAAACCTTATTAATTTTACAATATCCCATTACAAAATTGATTTCGGTTTTATAACCTCTATTACATAACATAAGACCGCCTTCGATTTATATGGTGGGAGAAGATAGAGGTAATATCGAATTCCGTACTTCTCGCAAGAGGCCAAGAGTTTCATCATCTATTGAAACGTTACGGTTTGTTTCGGGATCAAGCATGTAATTATAATAGAAGTCAATAATGAACCCATATTTCTCCAAAAAAGACATCCCCAAAATATTGAAATTTACTTCTGCAGCGAATGCGTATAATTCATATTGCCTTCCGAGCCCAATATCAACTTTAATCAATTTCTTATTATAAATAGATATCAATGTTCCGTTAGCTGCTGTTACAGAACCCATCATACCCCCACTCCTATCTGCCTCTGAAGGCCGTATTAAATTTAAAGAACTTCCCCAATCTAAAAAAAAAACTATTATTAGTTCTCCTATCTATAATAGAATAAAACTTCATAAAAACTGCCCTCTTTGTAATCATCGCAGTTCCAACTTTAAAACAAATTTTTCTTTTAAAAGTCGAATTTCTATGTTAAAGATCAGCCTTACACACCATCATAGATTTTCGCTATCATCAACAATATCATTATCATTATCATTATTGTTATTATTCTTTTCATTATTATTATTTTTTTTTTATTATTATTATTTATTATTATTATTATTACTACTGCTACTACCACTACTACTATCGCTTTTATTATTATTATCATTATTGTTATTATTATTATTATTATTATTATTATTATTATTATTATTATTATTATTATTATTATTATTATTATTATTATTATTATTATTATTATTATTATTATTATTACTACTACTATCGCTTTCATCATCATTATTATTATTGGCAGAATAGTAATTCAATGCTCTACGTTCTTCCTCGATTCGCTCCTGGGAGCTTAAGTCACAAGCGCTACGATACCCTTCTCCCCCCCGCAATTCAGTCATTACAGTATTTTTAAATATCCCGTTTTCTACATCTGTACTCAAGTCACCATCCTGCCCCGTATACGAAGAGCTACGTACTAAAGCAGACTCTGTTCCCGTACCTTCTCCCGCTCCATCAATGGGATGAGCTGACTCAACGGGAGGGACAAATGATCCCCCATCGAGACATTTTCTGTTAATAGGCGCGTATAGTCGGATTAGTACATTATAATTGTTATTTGACAGTATATTCTATTATCATATTGGCAATTCCTGACATATTTATATCTCTTCTTGTACAAGTCTTTATTATAATTATAATTATTATAAGTACGATCATGATTCACATTTCTATTATTATAATTATTATTATAGTTTGCAACCCTACTCCATTTATAAACATTATTATGATTAATACTTCTATTAAGCCTATAATTTTTATTTTAAAAGTACCCATCCTGTAGCATGCATCTCTAAAATCGTTAGTGTAATATTTTCTACGTTTATCAAAATGTCTGTAATTATGGCTATAATTTCTACCGTTATTATGATTATTATTTTTATTATAATAATAATATCTTCTACCATTATAGTTATTATTATGACTATCATTATAATGATTATTGTAAAAACCATTTCTACTAAAATTATTGTGATTATTATTATAAAACCATCTTCTACTATTACAGTTATTATTGTTGGACTATTATAAATGATTATTGTAAAAACCATTTCTACTAAAATTATTATGATTTATTATTAAAACCAGCTCTAATTAAAGTTATTATTGTGACTATTATTATAATGATTATTGTAAAAAACCATTTCTTTACTAAAAAATTTACCTCTATTATTAAAATTTTTCCGCACGTATTGTATTCCTTGTTTTGTGCGATCGAGTATAGGGGGGTGCCTAAACGTTTCCTGTCTTGAATCTTGATCTCATGTTATTGCAGAATGCTTGAAGTCTTGCATATTGCTTTCATTAGTCTTGTGATTGTTCCAATGAGAGAAATCATTTCTTCCGGTTTTTTTTTCTGTAAGCTATCAGGTGGATCTATTTTGCTTTGTCGTGCGTGAATTCTCCTGTCATTTTGAGAAAAGTTTGTCTGCCTCCCTTGTCCCCCTTCTGGAGAATTCGTGAGGGATATGTGAATTGGGGTTTGAACCGAATAAATTTAGCCAAGTTGTAGGAGGGGGTGTTAATTCTCTCAGTTTAATGGCTTTCTTTTTTTTAAGTTGGGCAATCTTTAAACGGGTTTTTTTTTTTTTTTTTTTTTTTTTGTTAGGGGAAAGGTTTAAGCCTATTGTATAGGTTTCTTATTTCTGCCTTTTCGGGGAATTTGAACGGTTTTTTTTTTTTTTTGTTGTGTTTTGACCGGCACTTTCTTTCACTTCACTGTCTTTAATTATGCACTGTTTGAATTAATTCACTGTTTGACACCCTTCAGATCAGTTAGGTATGGGAGTTCAATGTCACTCTGAGGGTTACCATTTCTTTGTATCAACCCTTGAAGGGTTAAGTACAGTGTTAGTGCTGTAGCTTACTTTTTTTATTTTTGTATTTCTAAGAGTAATTTAAATCAGATAGTAAATAATGGTATCAATGTTAACAGTTAACACAAGGGGGCCAGTTCCAGTAATTGAATAAGATGTGAGATGTTAACATATAATTTCTATTAATCAAAACACAACGTCTCCGGTCTTTTGACGAGCCCGAAGCTTAATGCGACTTCTCCTTCTTGTAAACTTGAAGGTCTAAACATTCTCTCTTCTTATGGTAGAGACCGCTAACTGCCTTCCAAAATCCCGAAATCCTACTCTTCCGGCACTTCGTTGACGTACGTTTCGCAGTCTGTGCTGTCCATTACATTTGAAAGTGCCACACAAAAGAACCGTTAATATCTTCCCTTTATACAATGAAATAATATAAATTGTAATGTACCGGATGCATATAGTAAGTTAATACATAGTTATTATAGTAAGGGTAGAGAAACCTGCCCTTACAAGTTT
>JABUQX010059363.1:0-27106 GCA_015478945.1 Trachelipus rathkii | reverse complement strand
ATGAAATTTTAATATTTGTTTTATCTATACCAAATTTTCATAGTTTTAAAAACTTTGCAATAAAAATAATTTTAACTTATAATACTCTTTTGCTATAAATTTTACTTACAAATTGTAAGAACTCTTGAAAAGTACGATTTTTCCTCTTAAATTTCAACATTTAAAAATTATTTGGTAAATTCTTTAAAATTGCGAGTTCTTTAACTGGTATTTCGAAGCATCTTTAGAAAAATATATGACTTGTTGCATTGAAATGCGAAGTCAACAAAGCAGAGAAAGACAGTGGATTTAATTAATTAGTTTGTAGGTGTGTCTTAATGACGTTTTTTTAATTGAAATTTCAATTATCTTGTATTTTATAATACCAAAATATTTGCATAGTTGTCAGAAAACCTTTTTAGTTAAAAATTTACTTCTTAAAATTACGCTTTTGCTTAAAATTTTTCACATTACAAATTGAGAACTCTCTTAAAAAGTACGATTTTCCTAAATTTCAACATATTGAACATGGAGGGTGTGGGTGAAATCTGTAAAATGGAGTTTGTGTGAAATCAGGTGATTTTCAGCATTCTGAAAACGACATCAAGGTGTGTTATTTAAATGGGCGATGGTTCGAACAAAGCAGAAAAAGTGAATTATTAATAAGTTTTAGTGTCTTAGAATTGACGTTTTTTAATGATCTTTCAATATTTTTTTTTTATAGTTAAAAAATATTTTCATTAGTGGTGAAAACCTGTTTAATAAAAAAATTTAATTCTAAAATTATGCTCTTTTTTAAATTTTCACCAATATTACAAATTTAGAACTTAAAAAGTACGATGGTGTCCTAAATTTCAAAACATTTTGAAATTATTTGCCGGTAAATCTTAAAATGACGAGAAGTTTTTAACGGGGTCATTTTCCAACGCATTTGTGAGCAAAGAATAATGTGTTTCCTTTAAAGATTGCAATTTCACAAAAAGCCTTAAAGAAAGCGGGAACTTTTTAAGTAGTTGTTTTAGATGTATAAATTGACGTTAATAAGGATTTCAATATTATATGTTTTATGACTAACACAAATACTTATTCATTAGGTTCATCAATCGAAAACCCTTTTAATAAAAAAATTAACTTCTTAAAATTACGCTTTTTTCTTAAATTCACATTACAAATTTAGAACTCTTAAAAGTACCGATTTTCCCTAGAATTTAACATTTGAATTATTTGGCTGTTAATCTTTAAAAGTGTCAGGGTTTTAACCGGATTTTCAGCATTTGAAAAAAAATAATGTCTGTTGCCATTTGACAATGGCAATTTCCAAAAAGCCAAGGAAATGGCACGCTCGTCGTCGCCTGGGTCCAGGCGGGGTCAGAGCCTCTTTAGTCATCCTATGCAAGAGAAATCAACTTAATTGCGTCTATATTGGTGCTCCGTTCAGCTCTCCCATATATGTCGTTGACGATGAAATGTTGCTCATAGCGGACAACGGTCGTTAAACGTGATCGAGCGTGGCCCTTCCTTTCTGGAAATACTATGGCTTATTTGTTTTTAGTATACCAAAATATTTCATTAGTGCTTCTTACGGAAAAACACTCTCCTGTTTTATATAAAAAATTCACTCTCTTCCTCTTTTGCTTAAAATCTATTCTATCTGACTACCAAGTTAACCTCTACTCGGTACGCATGTGTGTGTGTGTGTCATATATATATATACCTCTCTCTATATATAGACACAATCTTAAGTGAACTGCTCGGTGTGCAGTATTTTACAATGTACCCTCTCAAGTCCCGATAATGCCCATCCGCAAGCCCGGCCCTCTTGCTTGTGGGGCATTTGAAAAAAATAATGTGTTCATTGAAATGTCTATTTCAAAAGCAGAAAAGGTGATGACTTTATTAAGTAGTGTTAGTGCTTCTTTCAAATTGACGTTTTTTAATGAAATTTCAATATTTGTTTTTATATACCAAATATTTCATTAGTTGTGAAAACCTGTTTTAATAAAAAATTTTAACTTCTAAAATTACGCTTTTTCTTAAATTTTCACATTACAAATTTAGAACTTTAAAAGTACGATTTTTCCTAAATTTCAACATTTGAAATTATATTGGTAAATTCTTAAATTGAGTTTTTAACGGTATTTGTAGCAGCAAATGAAAAAATAATGTGTTTCATTGAAATGCAATTTTAAAAAGCAGAAAAGAGAATTTATTAGTTGTTTTACGTGTCTTAAATTGACGTTTTTTAATGAAATTTCAATATTTGTTTTTATATACCAAATATTTCATTAGTTGTGAAAACCTGTTTTAATAAAAATTGTAGTTCTTAAAATACGCTTTGCTTAAATTTCAACATTTACAAATTTAGAACTCTTAAAAGTACGATTTTTCCTAAATTTCAACATTTGAAATTATTTGGTAAATCTTAAAATTGAGTTTTTAACGGTATTTTCAGCATTTGAAAAAATAATGTGTTTCATTGAAATGCAATTTCAAAAAGCAGAAAAGTGAATTTATTAATAGATTTAGGTGTCTTAAATTGACGTTTTTTAATGAAATTTCAATATTTGTTTTTATATACCAAATATTTCATTAGTTGTGAAAACCTGTTTTAATAAAAAATTTTAACTTCTAAAATTACGCTTTTTCTTAAATTTTCACATTACAAATTTAGAACTCTTAAAAAGTATTTTAACGAGTTTTTCATAAATTTCAACATTTGAAATTATTTGGTAAATCTTAAAATTAAGTTTTTAACGGTATTTTCAGCATTTGAAAAAAAAATGTGTTGCATTGAAATTATATACATCAAACAAAGCAGAAAAAGTGAATTTATTAATAGTTTTAGGTGTCTTAAATTGACGTTTTTTAATGAAATTTCAATATTTGTTTTTATATACCAAATATTTCATTAGTTGTGAAAACCTCGTTTCAATCTCAAAATTTTAACTTTTAAAATTACGCTTTTTTCTTCCAATTTCACATCACTACTGCAGAGACTCAGAAATCAGCTTTTTCATACAATTTCAGCATCCGACGTATTGCTAATCATTAAAATCGGAGTTTTAACGGTGTATTTGGCAGCATGTGAAAAAAAGCTCTTTTTCTATTCATGATTTGGAGATTTCAAAAGCAGATAAGAGAGCTGAATAGATTTTTACATGTCTTAATTGCCCTTTTTTTAAGGAAAGTTTTCTAAGTATTTTTTTGTTATATACCAAATATTCATTAGTTGTGAAACCTGTTTTAATAAAAAATTTTAACTTCTAAAATTACGCTTTTTCTTAAATTTTCACATTACAAATTTAGAACTCTTAAAAGTACGATTTTTCCTAAATTTCAACATTTGAATTTATTTGGTAAATCTTAAAATTGAGTTTTTAACGGTATTTTCAGCATTTGAAAAAATAATGTGTTTCATTGAAATGCAATTTCAAAAAACAGAAAAAATAATATTATTAATAGTTTTTAGTGTTCTTAATTGACGTTTTTTAATGAAATTTACCAATATTTGTTTTTATATACCAAATATTTCATTAGCTGTCACCTGTTTTAATTAAAAAATTAACTTCTAAAATTACGCTTTTTCTAGAATTTTCACATTACACAAATTTAGAACTCTGTAAAAGTACGATTTTTTCCTAAATTTCAACGATTTGGTAAATCTTAAATACAATCTTTAAAAGGAGTTTTTAACGGTATTTTCAGATTTGAAAAATATGGGTTTCATTAAAATCGACATATTTCAACAAAGCAGAAAAGGTGATTATTATGTTTTTTTAGATGTTTCTTAAATTGACGTTTTTTAATGAAATTTCAATATTTGTTTTTATATACCAAATATTTCATTAGTTTTGAAAACCTGTTTTAATAAAAAAATTTAACTTCTAAAATTACTCTTTTTCTTAAATTTTCACATTACAAATTTAGAACTCTTAAAAGTACGATTTTTCCTTAAATTTCAACATTTGAAAAATTATTTTGTTTAATCTTAAAATTTGACGTTTTTAATCGGTACTTTTCAGCATTTTGAAAAAATAATGTGTTTCTTTTGAAATTGCATTTTCAAAACAAAGCCAGAAAAGCAGAATTTATTAAATTGTGCTTAGGTTTCTTAAATGACACGTTTTTAATGAAATTTATATTTGTTTTCTTTATATCACACTATTTCAATTACTTGTCGAAAACCTGTATTTAATAAAAAATTTTTAACTTCTAAAATTACGCTTTTTCTTTCACACATTACAGTTTAGAACTCTTAAAAGTACGATTTTCATAAATTTCAACATTTGAAATTAATTGGGTAAATTTCTTAAAATGGAGTTTTTACGGGTATTATCTTAGCATTTGAAAAAGCGAAATGTGTTAAATTGACGATTTTTAAATAAATTTCAATATTTGTTTTTATTTGTTTTAGGTGTCTTAAATTGACGTTTTTTAATGAAATTTCAATATTTGTTTTTATATACCAAATATTTCATTAGTTGTGAAAACCTGTTTTATAAAAAAAATTTTAACTTCTAAAAATACGCCTTTTCTTAAATTTTCACATTATTATAAATTTTAGAAACCTGAAAAGGTACGATTTTTTCTAAATTAAAACATTTGAAATTATTTGGTTTAATCTTAAATGAGTTTTTAACGGATTTTCATCATTTGAAAAAAAATAATGTGTTTCATTGAAATTTGCTATTTCAAAAAGCAGAAAAGTGAATTTATTAGTAATAGTTTAAGCTGTCTTAAATTGACGTTTTTTTAATGAAATTTCAATATTTGTTTTTATATACCAAATATTTCATTAGTTGTGAAAACCTGTTTTAATAAAAAATTTTAACTTCTAAAATTACGCTTTTTCTTAAATTTTCACATTACAAATTTAGAACTCTTAAAAGTACGATTTTTCCTAAATTTCAACATTTGAAATTATTTGGTAAATCTTAAAATTGAGTTTTTAACGGTATTTTCAGCATTTGAAAAAATAATGTGTTTCATTGAAATGCAATTTCAAAAAGCAGAAAAGTGAATTTATTAATAGTTTTAGGTGTCTTAAATTGACGTTTTTTAATGAAATTTCAATATTTGTTTTTATATACCAAATATTTCATTAGTTGTGAAAACCTGTTTTAATAAAAATTTTAACTTCTTAAAATTACGCTTTTTCTTAAATTTTCACATTACAAATTTAGAACTCTTAAAAGTACGATTTTTCCTAAATTTCAACATTTGAAATTATTTGGTAATTCTTAAAAATGAGTTTTTAACGGTATTTTCAGCATTTGAAAAAATAATGTGTTCATTGAAATGCCCAGTTTCAAAGCAGTAAAGATTTACTTATTTGTTTTTAGTGTCGTTAGATTGACGTTTTTAATGAGTTTTTGTTTTAAATTGATATACCAAATATTTCATTAGTTGTGAAAACCTGTTTTAATAAAAAATTTTTACTTCTAAAATTACGCTTTTTCTTAAATTTTCACATTACAAATTTAGAACTCTTAAAAGTACGATTTTTCCTAAATTTCAACATTTGAAATTATTTGGTAAATCTTAAAATTGAGTTTTTAACGGTATTTTCAGCATTTGAAAAAAATAATGTGTTCATTGAAATGCATTCAAAACGCAGAAAAGTGAATTTATTTAATAGTTTTAGGTTTTTTAAATTACGTTTTTTAATGAATTTCAATATTTGTTTTTATACCAAGAGTCATTAGTTGTGAAAAACCTGTTTTAGTAAAAAATTAAATCTAAAATTCGCTTTTTCTTAAATTTTCACATACGAATTTAGAACCTCTTAAAAAGTACGATTTTTCATAATTTCAACATTTTGAAATTATTTGGTAAAATCTTAAAATTGACGAGAGCTTAGATGTTTAACGGGCTTATGGTTTCCGCCATTTGAAACAAATAATGCTTTCATTAAAAATTGCCAATTTCCAAAGCTGAAAAGTGAATTTATTAATAGTTTTAGATGTCTAAAATTGACGTTTTTTAATGAAATTTCAATATTTGTTTTTATATACCAAATATTTCATTAGTTTTTTAAGCGTAATTTGAAGCCCTGTTTTAATAAAAAATTTAAGCTTCGTATAAAATTACGCTTTTTTCTTAATTTTTCACATTACAAATTATAGAACTCTTAAAAGTTACCGATTTTCCTAAATATAACATTTGAAATTATTTGAGTTTTTAAAATTGCAGTTTTTTAACGGTATTTTTCAGCATTTGAAAAATAATGTGTGTTTCATTGAAAATGCAATTTCAAAACAAGCAGAAATAGAGAATTTATTAATTTATTTAGGTGTCTTAAATTGACGGTTTTTTAATGAAATTTCATCGAATCAGTTCTGTTTTTATATACCCAAATATTTCATTAGTTGTGAAAACCTGTTTAATAAAAAATTATAAACTTTCTAAAATTTACGGTTATTTTCTTAAAATTTTCACAGCTTACAAGTTTTGAACTCTTAAAAGTACGATTTTCATGTAAATTTCAAAATTTGAAATATTATGTTTGTACTCTTAACAATTGGTTTTTAACTAGTATTTCAGCATGTGAAAATAATGTGTTTCATTGAAATGCTATTTCTAAAAGCAGAAAAGGATAGTTTTAGGTTCCTTAAATTGACGTTTTAATGAAATGTTAATATTGTTATTACTCTCCAATATGTTCATTAGTTGTGAGAAACCGTGTTTTAATAAAAAACTTTAGACTGTGCTAGAAGATTACTGCTTTGTTCGTTAAATTTTTTCACGAGTAGCAGAATTTTAGAACTCTTGCAAAAAGTAGCGGATTTTTCGGTAATTTCAACATGCTTGAAGATCTAATTTTTTTTCTTCTTGTTTTTTTTTTTGTTTTTTGTTTTTTTTTCTTTGTTTTTTTGTGGTAATGCGGCTAAAATGAGGTCTTTAACGCGGGTATTTTCAGCATTGAAACAAGAGATAATGGTGTCTTCCATTGAAATTGCTAGTTTCAAAAAGCAGAAAAGGTGATTGATTAAGAGGTTTAGGTCGTCTAAGAGTTGGAGCGTGTTCTTAAATGAGAGTTTCGAATATTTGGTTTTTGAATTAGCCAAGAGGATCTGTCGATTAGGGTTGTGAAAACCGTGTTGGAGTAAAAAATCTTAGACTTCTCAAAAGTAGCGCTTTTTCGTTAGAAATTTTCACGCGAATACGGAGATTTAGAACTCTGTGAAGAGAGTACGATTGTTTCCTAAGATGTTCAACATTTGAAATTAGTTTGGTAAATCTTAGATGGGAGTTTTTAACGGATTTTCGCGCATAATTCGAAAAAAGGTGACATGTGTGTTCATGGTAAAGGAATCGGCAATTTCAAAAAAGGCTGAAAAGCTGCAAAGTTTGATTAGATAGTTTGTAAGATCTTAGATTGACGTTTTTGTAGTGAGAAGGTTGTCAACTATTTGTGTTGATTCTAATATGTAGAATAGTGCTTCATTGGCAGTGTGTTGGAAAGACCTGTTTTGAGATCGAGAAAAAATTTAACTTTGCTTAAAATTACCGGGCTGATTTCTTAACATGTTTCACATTACAAATTTAGAGAGCGTGCTTAAGATGAGTACGATTTTTTCGCTTAAGATTGCGTCAACAGTTTTTCGATGAATTATGTTGGTTAATGCTGTAGAATTAGAAGGTTTTAAGCGTAGTTTTCAGCATTTTGAAAGAAGAAGTGGTTTTCATGGTGAAGGATGCCTATTTCAAAGAAGCAGAAAGAGTGAACTTTTTAGTAGTTTTAGGTGTTCTTAAATTGACGTTTTTTGAATCGAAGATTCAGCATGACTGTGTGTTTTCGTAGATACCAAAGAGATTTCAATAGTTGTGAAATCCTGTTTTTTTGAATAAAAAATTTTAACTTCTACAGAATACGCTTTGGTTTCGTCGTCAATTGGTTCCAGCAGTTACAGAAGCTTTAGGAGACTGCCTAAAAGTTTACGCATATGTTTCCTGAAATTTCAAGCATTTAGAATGTATTCTGGGTGAAAATCTTAAGAAGTTGAGTTGTTTGAACGGTAGAAGTTCGAGCATTTTGAAGAAATAAGTGGTGGTCATTGAACTGTGCAGATTTCAAAAGGGCAGAAAGGAGAATTAATTAATAGGTCTTAAGGGGTCGTATAAGATGACCATTTTTGAATGAAATGTCAAATTTTGTTGGTGTTATATACGCGAATTATGTTCATTGAGTTGGTAAAAAACCTGTTGTCTTAATAAAAAGTTGTAAACCTTCGTAAATGTACGCTGTTTCTTGAATTTGTCACGATCTGTACAGAATTTAGAGACGGATCTTAAAAGTCAGCGATTGTTTTCCTTAAATTTCAACATTTGAGAAATTATTTGGTTAAATTTAAAATAGAGTTTTTAGCGATTTTCGAGCACTGTTTGAAAAATCAACTGGTTTCATTGAAATGGCAATGGCAGAAAAGCAGAAAGAGGGAGATTTATTATTGTTTCAGGTGGTCTCTAAAAGTGTGACGTTTGTTGAATGAGAGAGTTCAAGTGATATTGTTTATATACCGAAGATATCATTAGGTTGTGGAAAACCTGTCTTGTAATAAGCAAAATCATTTGAACTTGCTAAAATCTACGCTTTTGACTTAAATTTTCACAGTTACAAATTTGAGAAACTCTGTAAAGAGTTACCGATTTTTCCCTTAATTGCAAACATGATGCAGATCTATTTAGGTACAGTCTGTAAAACGTGAGTTTGGTACGGGTATTTTCAGCATTTGGAGAAAGAAATAATGTGTCATTAAGATGCTATTGTCAAAAAGCGAGAAAAAGATGAATGTGATTGAATGTTTTTAGGTGGTCTGAAAGTTTGACGTTTTTTGAATGAAATTTCAAGTATTTGGTTTTTGTTGATAGGTAAGCCAAATATTTCAGTGAGTTGGTGAGAAAAACCGGGTTATAGTGAAGAAGAATGTGTTAACTTCGTAAATTACGGCTTCCTTGCTTAAATTTGTGTCCAGCTTACAGAATTGTGGAACTCTTAAAAGTACGATGTTTCCTAGAATTCTCAACAGTTTGAAAGTGGTATTGGTAAAGTCTTAAAATTGGTTTTTAACGGTATTTCAGCAGGTTTGAACAAAATACATGGTGTTCTCATTGAAACGTGCAAGTGGTCAAGCAGAAAGGGCAGAAAAGGGAATTTATTAAGTAGTTTGTAGGGGTGGTCTTAGAATGACGGTTTGTTTATGAAATTTCAGATATTCGGTGTTTTAGAGCGGTATACCGAAATGATTTCGAGGCAGTTGTGAAAACGGCTGTGTTTAGATGAAAAAAATTGTAACTTCTGAAAATTATGCTGTTTCTTAAATTTTCGACAGATTACGACATGGTAGAAGCTTTTAAATGTGACCCGATTTTCGGCCTCAACCAATTGCAAGGCATTTGAAGGATTTATTTGGGTGAAATTCTTTAAGAATTGAGTTCGGTTTAACGGTATTTTCGAGCATTTGAAAGAAGAAATTGAATGTGGTTTCATTAAAATGCAATTTCAAAAAGCTAGAAAAGGGTGAATCTTGTATTATAGTTGTAGATGTCGAGTAGAAGTTTGAGCGTCCTTTGTTAATGAAATTTTCGAATATTGTCGTTTGATTATACCAAAATATGGTTCAGGAGTTTTGCAAGAACGCGTTGTGCGTTAATAAAAAAGAGTAACTTCGAAATTAGCGGCTTCTTTGGCTAGACATTTTCACCATTAGGAAAAATTGAGAAACTCTAAAAGTACGACGGTTTGCCGTAGAAATTTTGAGACATTTGGAGAGATGTATTTGGTGTAATCTCGTAAAATGAGGGTTTTAGACGGGTATTGTTCAGCATTTGAAAGAAGAATAAGTCGTGTGGATTGAAACTGGCAATTTGCAAACGCGAGAGAGGAAGAGGAATTTGAGTAATTGTTTTAGGTTTTTAAATTACTTTTGTAACTGAACATTTTAGTAATTGTGTTTTAGTAGTACCAAGATATGGTTCATTGAGTGTGGAAAAACCTGTTTTAGAATAAAGAATTTATAGACTTCTAAGAGATTACGCTTTTTCCTTAAATTTTCACATTACAAATTTAGAACTCTGAAAAGTACGATTTTTCATAGAATGTTCAACATTTGAAATTATTTGTAGTCTTGAACAGATGGAGTTTGTAGCGGTACTTATGCAGGCAGTTTGAACAGAAAAATATCGGTGTGTTCATTGAAATATAATGTTGCAAAAGCGAGAAAGAGAATTGTATATTGTGTTTTACGTGTCTTAGAATTGAGCGTGTTTTGAATGAAACATTTCAAGGGTATTTGTGTTTTATAGTACCACAATATTTCATTAGTGTGTGAAAGAGCGCTGTTTTAATTTAAAAGAATTGCTTGAGAACTTCTGAAAATGGTAGAGCTGTTTTACTTAAATTTTCAGATTGTAGGTAAATTGGTAGAACTGCTGAAAGAGTGACGATTTTTGCCTAGAATTTCAACATTTGACATTATTTTGGTAAATGCGTGAAATGAGGTTTTAGACGGAAGTTCAGGCATGTTGAAAAGATCAATGTGTTTCATTGGAAATGCTATTTCAAAGCGAGAAAAGGTGAGCAGTTTATTAATAGTTGTTAGGCTGTCTTAACGATTGAGGCGTTTCTTAATGGTGAGAATTTCGATAGTGTTGTATTGGTATCAGTACAGAATATTTGTCATTTAAGTTGTGCAAACCTGTTTTCGATCAAAAAAGTGTTAACTTCGTAAAGATTACGCTTGTGCGTTAAATTGTCACATGGCTACGAAGATTTAGAAGGCTCTTAACAAGTAGCGATTTTTCCTAAAGTTCAAATGGTGAAGATTATGTTGTAGCAATCCTTAAGAATTGGGAAGTATGGGTGATGTAGTGTTCAGCATGTGAAAAAACTATGGAGTTCATAGCAGGTGCGAGGCATTCAGATGTATAAGTGGTAGAATAGTGGGATATGGTGGAGGAGCTTTAGGCGTGGTTATTAATCTGACGTTGTTGTTGAATGAAATGTGTCAAGTGATTGGTTTTATATACCAAAGTATTTCGATGTATTGTGCAGGAAACCGCGTTTGTGGAATAAAAAACTTTTAAGCTGTTCGTACAGAGATTGACGCGTTTTTTCTGTCGAATTTGTCAGCAGAGTTGAGCAAAGCATTGTCAGACTCTGAAAAGCTACGGATATTTTCCTTAAATGGTTCAACATTGTGGAAATTATTTGGGGTAGATCTTAGAAATTTGAGTGTTATTAGACGGTATTTTTGCGAGCATTTTAAAAATTAAGTGTGTTGCATTGACGAATGCAAGTTTCAACAGAAGGCCGGAGTAAAGAGAAGTTATGTAGTTTGTTTTGACGTGTCCTGAAAATGACGTTTTTGGTAAGTGAGAATTTAATATTTGGTTTTATATAAGCCAAGAATCTTTTCGGATTAGTTGTGAAAACCGTGTTTTAAGTAAAAAAATTTTAAGTCTCTAAATCTACGGCGTTGTTCTGTCATGTTCACATCTTACCAACGAGTTGTAGGAACTCGTGTAAAAGTACGATTTTCCTAATTTCAAGAATTCTTGAAAGATTGTGGTTAAATCATTAAGAATTGAGGTTGTTTAAGACGGATTTTCAGGCATTGTGAAAAGAAATAATGGTTGTTTCCAGATTAAACTGCGAATTTCAAAAAAGCGAAAAGTGAATGTATTAATATTTTAGATGTCTGAAATTGACGTTTTTTAATGAAATTTCAATATTTGTTTTTATATACCAAATATTTCATTAGTTTTGAAAACCTGTTTTAATAAAAAATTTTAACTTCTAAAATTACGCTTTTTCTTAAATTTTCACATTACAAATTAGACTCTTAAAGTTACGATTTTTCCTAAATTCAACATTTGAAATTATTGGTTAATCTTTAAAATTGAGTTTTTAAACGGTATTTCAGGCATTTTTGAAAAAAGTACATGTGTTTTCATTGAAGTGCAACTGTTCAAAAAGCAGGAAGAGAAATTTGATGTAAGTGTTTTGAGGGTGTCTTCAACTTGACGTTTTTTAATGAAATTTCAAATGTTTGTTGTTTAGTATACGCGAAACTATTCAGTTAGTTGTGAAGACCCTGTTTTAATCAAAAAATTTAACTTCAAAAATTACGGTTTTTCTTAAAGTTCTGTCGGCACATTACAAGTTAGAACTTGCTTAGCGAGGAGCGAGTTTGATAAGATCTTCAACAATTTTGAGATGTATGTCGGGTAAGGATCTTAAAGAATTGAGTTTTTGAGCGGCTTGATTGTTCAGCAGGTTGACAAAAGATGAGGTGGTCTTTCATGTGCAAACTGCTATTTGCAAAAAGCGTGAAAGAAGTGAACTTTCCTTAGTAGTTTGTAGGCGTGGTGTCTGTGAAAATTGACGTTTGGTTTAGATTGAAATGTGGTGTAATAGTTTGGTTGTAGTATACCAGAGTATTCATGTAGTGGTGTCGAAGACGCCGGTGTGGTTTAAATTCAAAAGATTTTAACTTCTGAAAGAAGTTACGCTATTCTTCTTAAATTTTCACGGATTTTACGAAGAGTTTAGAGAGCTCTTAAAGTACGACTTTTCAGTAAATTGTCAACATTTGAAATTATCGTTGGTCAACCTTGACGAAAGTTGGCGAGTTTTTAACGGGTATCTTTCAGCAGTTTGAGAAAAAAGGTAAAGTGTGTGTTCGATTGAGAATGCCAATTTCAAAAACGCCAGGAAGGAGACAGTTTCGTTATTGTTTTACGGTGTCTTAAAGATTGACGTTTTTTTAATTGTAAGATTTTACAGAGTTCTGGTTTTTATAGTAACCACAGATCATGGCCGGATTACTGTGTGAAAACCGTGGTCTTTATGAAAGATGATTTGAACTTCTAAAATTGAGGCTTTTCTTAGAATTTTACATTACAAATTTAGAGCTCTTAAAGTGGGGGAGGGGGGGGGGGGTGTTTTTTCCTAAAATGTTCACGCATTTGAATATGTATTTGGGTGAATCTTAAAATTGGCAGTTTTTAAACGGATTTCAGCATTTCGAGGATAATAAGTGTGTTGCGATTGAAATGGCTTGTTCAGAGAAAGCGAGAGAAGGCTGAATTCGTATTCAATAGGCTTTAGGTGGCGTTAAATTTGACGGTTTGTTGTATCATTGAAATGTTCAAGATGTTGTTTAGTTAGGTATAGCGCAAAAGTGTGTGCATTAGTCTGTCGAAGACTGGGTTTTCTGAGTAAAGAGACATGTGTGTAATGACTGTCTAAGAATTACGCTTTGTTCTTAGAGTTTCACAGGTTGACAATGTTTAGAACTCTTAAGAAGCGACATGGTTTCTCCGTGAATTGTCAACTTTTTGTGAAAGTATGGTTGGTAAGATCTGTAGAAATTGAGGTTGAGTTAACGGTAGTTTTCAGCATTTGAAAAAGAATGAATGTGTGTTCAGCTGTGAGTTGCTATTGTCAAAAAGCGAGCGAAAACGTGAAATCTATCGGCCTATTTTGGTATTCTGAACTATTGACGTTTTTTAAGTGTACTGCGCCAGAAGAATGCCGCCAATAGCCAAAGTAATGTTCACTTGAGTTGGGTGAAAACGCTTTTAGTAGAAAGATTGTTAAGCTTCTAAGAGATTAGCGCGTTTTTCATTACCATCTTTCACAGATCACGGAATTAACTCTGTAAGAAGTAGCGACTTTTTCGCATAAATTTAACATTTGAAGATTATTTGGTTGAATTCGTAACGAATTGAGGTTTTAACGGTATTTTGCAGGCATCTTGAAAAAAGAATAATGGTGGTTTCAAGTGAAGATTGGCAATATCGGCAAAGCAAAAAGAAGAATTTATTCAATTGGTGTTTAAGTGTCTTAAAGTGACGTCTGTTTTAATGAAATGGTTCAATAATTTGTTGCTTTGAGGCTATTACCAAATATTTCGATTGAGTGTGTGAAAACCTGTTTTAAGCAAAAAAAATGAATGTGTTACTGTCTAAAGTGACGGTTTTATCTTAATTTTCACGATCTACGAGTTAACGGCGGTAGAACTTCTTAAAAGGTTGCGAATTTCTCATGTTTAAAGTTTCAACATTTGAGAAGTTACTTTGGGGTACGCAATCTTAAAATGTGGAGTTGGTTTACGATATTTCAGCATTTGGAAGAAGATAATGTGTGTTCATTTGAAATGCGTATGTTCAAACAAAGCAGGAAAGTGAATTAGTAATGAGCAGTGAGTTTTAGGAATGTCTGTAGAATTGGACGGATTTTTCTAAGGAACAGTGAGCTTGGATATTGCTGTATCTAGTGATACCGAAATTATTTCATCTAGTTGTGAAAACCTGGTGATTGTAATGAAAGAAATTTAGATTTCCGTAAAAGTTGACGCGTTATGTTCTGTCCATTTTGCACGATTCACAAAGTTTGAGGAACTCTTAAGAAGCTGAGCGCATTTCTTCGCTAAGGATTCTCAACATTCTGAAAGTATATTTGGTAAATCCTTAAAAATTGAAGTGGTTTTAACGTGGGTATTATTCGAGGCATTTGAAAGAGAGTAATGGTGTCTTCTTGAAATGCGATTGTCAGACGAAAGCAGTAAAGGGAATTGTATTATTTGTTTACGGTGGTGTAAATTGAAGCGTTTGTTTAATGAAATTGTTGAATATTTGTCTTTATAGGTAGCTACCAAATATTTCACTGTAGTTGTGAAGACCCGTGTTTTTGAAGTTGAAAAAAGGATTCTTAACGATTCGTAGAAATTACGCGCTTTTTTTCTTCCCAGAGTTGGTTGCACTTACAGAATTCTAGAACTCTTAAGAAGTACGATTGTTTCCTAAATGCAACAGTTTGAGAATGTATTTGGTGTCAATCGCTTAAAATTGAGTTCTTTAACGGGTAGTTTTCAGCATTTGAAAAAGAATGGTGCTTCAGCTGGAAACTGCTACTTTCGAAAGAAGCAAGAAAGGGTGAATTTGATTAATAGTTCTAGGTGTCCTTAAAATGTTTACGTTTTTTAGATCGAAAGTTTCAAGTCATTTGGTGTCTGTTTAGATGACGCAATATGATTCATTAGTTGGTGAAAACCTGTGGTTTAGTAAAAGGACAGGTGTAACTTCTGAAATACGCTTGTCTTAGAATTTTCGACGAATGGACGAATTTAGAACTGCTTTAAAAGTACGTTTTCGGAGCTTAAAGTTTAACATTTGAAACATTCAGTTTGGGTAAGATTTAAAAGTTGATGGAGGTTGTTACGGGCGGTGATTTCCGCATTTGAAAGAAGATAAGTGTGTTTTGCATTCAAAATGGCAATTTCAAAGAGCTGAAAGTGAATTGTATTAAGAGGTTTTGAAGATGTCTTACACAGTTGACGTGTTTAATCGAAAATTTCAAGTATTGTGTTCTGTTATATATTAAGTAATTTCTTAGTTTGAAAACCTGTTTTAATAAAAAATTTTAACTTCTAAAATACGGCTTTTTCTGTAAATTTCACGATTACGAGCGAAGAATTAAGAACTCATTAAAAAGGGGTACCGATTCTGTTGCCTAAATTTGCAACATTTGACATGTATTGGGGGTTAATCTTGGAGAAGTTGAGGTTCTGGTGTTAACGGGGTCTGATTGAAGCGGCTTCAGCATTGTGAAGAAGACGAATTCACATGCTGTTCAGTTGAAAGCGAATTTCAAAGAAGCAGAGAAAGAGAATGGTTCATTAAGTTGTTTTAGGGGCTCTAGAGAGTTCGCACGTTTTTTAACTGAAATTTCAATAGTGTGTGTGTTTTATATACCGAGAATATTTCATTAGTTGTGAGAAGAGCCTGTTGTTAATAAAGATCTGTAAACGTTTCGTACAAAATGTACGAGGTGTTTCTTTAAAGAGTTTGTCACCAGTGTACGAGAGTCTTAGAACTCTTAGAAGAAGGTCGATATTTCATACAAGTTTGCAACATGTTTTGGAAATTATTGTGGTAAAATCTGGAAGAAGTTTGACGTTTTTAACGCGGGCTATGTTCTCAGGCATTTGACAAAAGTACATGTTGTCGTTCATTGGAAGCGAATGCGTACCATTGTCGAACAAAGCAGACAGGAGTGGATGTTCATTAGATAGTTTTAGGTGGTCCTTACAAGGTGACGGTTTTTAGATGACGCCAGTATTGTAAGACTGTTGGTGTTCAGGTCGTATAACCAAATATGTTCAGTTAGGTATGTAAGAACCTGTTCTTTATGATAAAAAGAAATTTAAACTGTCGTAAATTACGCTTTATATAAACCGTTAAATTGTTCACGATTAACAGAATTTGGAACTCTTTAAAGGTACCCGATGTTGTGTCCTACAGATGTTCAACATTTGGAAAGTTATGCTTGGGTAAAGCGTCGTAGAGATTGAGCTTTTGTAACGTATTTTCAGAGCGGATTCTGAGAAAAATAAACGGTGTGTTTCATGAAAGTGCTGATTTCAAAAGGCAGAAGAAGGTGAAGTTTGATTAGCAGTGAGTTGTTAGGTGTTCGTAGAAATTGACGGGCTTTCTTTGTTTTTAGATTCGAATTTCAGATATCTGTGTTTTTAGTCGATACGCAGAGATAGTTTCGACTGAGTTGTGAGAACCTGTCGTTTAGTAAAAGATTTAATGTCTAAAAGTTACGCTCTTCTTAAATTTGGCAGGCATACGAATGCGTTAGAGAACTCTTAGGAAAGTAGCGATGTTTCCTAGAATTCTCAACGATTGTGAAATTATAGGGTAAATCGCTACGAAAGTTGAGTGTTTTAACGGGGTATTGTGCCGGATTGTGAAAAAAACAAACGTGTTGGTTTCACGTTGAAAACTGGCAATTGCAAGGAAAAGCTAGAACAAGGTAAAATTTATTAATAGTTTTAAGAGTGACTTAATTCGAACGTTGTTTAGATGAAATCTGTCAAGTATTGTGTTCCTTTAAGTATTAAATATTTCGATTAGTGTTTGGAAAAGACCTATTGTCTAGAGTAACAAATTTGAACTTGCTAAAGATCACGGCTTTTGTCGTTAAATTACTTCACTAGTTACAGAAATTTAGAGCTCTTAAAAGCTACGATTTTTCTAGAAGTCTTCCACATTGAAATGGCATGTTGGTATAATGCTTAAAATGAGTTGTTAAGCCGGGGTGATTCTTCAGCATTTGGAAAAGAATAATGTTTTTCATTGAAATCAATTTCAAAAAGCCCAGAAAGAGAGGAAGATTGTATTGTTAATTGGTTTTATGGGTGTCGTGTAAATGCGTTTTCTAGCATGAATTTCAATGATATTGTTCGAATCGTAGAAGACTATAGCCAAAGTATTTCATAGGTTGTGAAAACCTGTTGTTAATAAGAAAGTAAGTTTTAGATTGCGTAAATTACCGACTCGTTCTTAGCAGTTTCTCGAGCAGCTTTACGAGGTTGTAGAGACTGTAAGAAGGTACCGAATTTTGGTCATAAATTTCAAGCATTTGAATTATTGGTAAGATCGTTAAAGATTGAGGTTCGGTTTAACGGGTCGATTTTACATTTGAAGCAAAAGTGAATGGTCGTTCATTGAAATGGCTATTATCAAAACAGCAGAAGAAAGTGAATTTATAGTAGGTATTTGAGTGTCTTACAAGTTGAGGTTTTTTAGACGTCGACACATTTCAGAATGCATTGTCGTTTTACGTATACCACAAATATCGTTCATTCAGTTGTTGGAAAGACCGTGTTTTAATACAAAAAATTTTAGATTCTAAGGCAATTACGCTTTGTTCGTTCAACTTGTTCACATGAGCAGAATTTGAACTCTTAAAAGTACGATGTTCCTAAAGGTTGAGACATTTTGAAAGATCTAGCTTTGGAGTCAAATCTGCTGAACAATTGAGTTGTTTAGAGCCGGTGAGTAGTCAGCATTTTAGAAAAGAATAATCGGGTCGTTCATTTGAAACATGCGAATTCGAAAAGCAGAAAAGAAGAGATTAGAAGAATTAATAGTTGTAGGGATGTGATTGAGCGAATGTGCACATTTTTTTTAATGGGCGGAGAAATTGCAATATTTCGTTTACCGTTGTATATGACCAGAATTATGTTACGATTAGTTGTAAAACTGTTTAATAAAAAATGTGGTAACTTTCTAAAAGTTACGGCGTTTTTTCTTGAATTGTTGCACGATTGACAAATTGATAGACTGCTTAGAAGGTACGGAGCTTTTTCCTAGAATGTTCAAGCATTTGAGGATTATCTTGGTAAATCTTTAAATTGAGTTTTTACGGGCAGTTTCAGCATTGAAGAAGAATGGATGTGTTTCATTGAAGATGCAATTTCAAAAAGCCAGAAAGAGAAAGAATTAGTTAATGTTTAGTTGTCCGTTGTAAATTGACGGTTTTTTAATGAAAATTCAATATTTAGTTCGTTACTACGCAAATATTCATTAGTGGTGCAGCGAAGACCTGTGGTTACATAACAATGTTTAGTTCGAAAAGTACGCAATTTGCTTAAATTTCACATGTACAAATGTTTAGAACTCTGAAAAAGTGACGCGATTTTCCTGAAAGTTCAACGAGATATGAAATTATTGTGAGTGGAAAGTCTTCAGAAGAGTGAGTTTTGAAAGCGGTGATTCTCGGAGGCATTTGAAAAATCAATCTGTTTCATTCGATGCGTACTTGCAAAAGAGCAGGAAAAGTGTGGAAGTTTGATTAATGAAGTTGTGAGTGAGGTGTGGCTTGAAATTGAGCGTTGTGGAACGTGAAGCATGTTCATATTTTTGTTTCTGTGATATCGACGCGAATATTCAGTTGAAGTGTGAAGAGACCTGTTGTAGTGAAAAATTCTTAACTTCGTAAAAGTGTACGCTCTGCTGCTGTGAAGATTGTTGCAACGATTACAAATCGCTTAGAACACTCGCTTAAAGTGACGAATTGTTTACCGTAAATGGGTTCGAACATTTGAAATGTAGTTGGTAAATCGTGGTAAAAGGTGAGTTTTGACGGTATTTCGAGCATTTGAAGAAGAAGTAATGGTTTCATTTGAGAAGTGGCGAGATTTCAGAACAAAGCCAGAAAAGTGAATTTGATTAATAGTGTGTTGAGGTGTCTGGAAATTGACGTTTTTAATGCAGTGTCAGATCATTTGTGTTGCTATATAGGTACCAACATATGTCGATTAGGTTGTGAGGAAACCTGTTTTAATGAAACAAATTTACTTCGTAAGAAGTTGATGCTGTTCTTAAACATTGTTCACAGGTAGATTCTAGAACTTTTAAAAGTACGATTTTCCTAAATATTTCAACATTGAAATTATTTTGGGTAAAACTTAAAAGTTGAGGTTTTTGAACGGGTATTCAGGCAGTTTGAAAAAATAAGGGTGTTTGCATGAAAATGCAATTTCAAAAGCTTTTTTTTGAAAAAAAAGTCGAAGTTTAAGTATACGTTCTTTAGATCGTCATAAATTGAGCGTTTTTTAATGAAATTGTCAATAGTTCGTTGGTTTATATTACCGAAATATGTTTCATTAGTTTTGAGAAACGCTGGAGGTTGTAATAAAAAAACGACTTAACTTCTAAGAGGATTTAGCGCTGTGTTTCTTAATTTGCACATTACAACGATTTAGAACTCTTAGAAGAGTACGATTTTTGCCTAAATGGCCTTTGAACATTTGAAGAATTGGTATTTGGGTTAGACTCTTAAGGATTGAGGGTTTGTTTACAGGATTTTCGAGCATTTCGGAGAAGAGAATTAATGTAGTTCGCATTGGAAATTGCGAAATTTCCCAAAAAGGCAGGAGAAGAAGAGAATGTTGATTAATTGTTTGTAGGTGTCTCTACCGCAGATGGGACGGTTTGTTAGACTGAAATTTCACGTATTTGTTTGTGTATGATACCAAATATGTTCATTAGGTGATGAAAACCTGGTTTTAATAAAGAAATCTTTAACTTCTCTGAGATAATTACGGTGTTTTGCTTAAATTGTCAGACGTTACCACAGTTTGGAAGAACTCTTTAAGAAGTACGATTTTCGATAAAGTTCAACGATTTTGAAATAGTTTGCGGTAGAGATCCGCTTGGAAAATTGAAGTTGTTTTACGACGGTAGGTTCAAGCACTTTGAAAGGATGATGATGTTGTCATTGAGAATGCTACTTTAAACGCAGAAAAAGTTGAATTTGATATAGCTTTTGAGGTGTCTTAGATTGACGTCTGTTGGGAAGACAAACGTTTTTCCAATATTTGGTTTTTATAGGTACCAAGCATAGGATTCATTAGAGTGGTGAAGAAAGGAACTCGTTTAGTAAAAAATGTTGCTTGAACTTCTAAGGAAACTGGACGCTCTGTTCGTTCAGATGGTTCAGCATTGAGGCCAAAGTATAGAACTCTGATAGAAAGTACGAATGGTATCTCCTGGGAAGATTTCACATTTGAAATGGTATTTGGGTAAATGCTTAAGAACTTGAGTTTGTAGAGAACGGTATCTTCAGCCATCTTGAGCAAAGCAATCAATGATGTTTCATTGGAAATGCACGTGTTCAAAGAAGGCAGATAGAGAATTTCCAAATTAGGTTTGTTTACGGTGTCTGTAAATTGACGTCTTTTAATCGAATTGCAATATTTGTGATTATAGGTACCCAGAAATTTCAGTATACGTTGTGGAGAAAGCCTGTTTTCAGGTGGACAAATTTTAACTGTCGTAAATGACGGCGTGTTGTTAGAATTTGCAGACACTGAACACAAGATTTCAGAACTCTTAAAAAGTCATTATTTCCAAATGGGTTCGAGACACTTTGCAGAATTACTGTTGGTCAAGAGTCTTAAAAGGTTGAGTTTTGTAAGCGGCGGTATATGTGTCGGGCACTTTGAAAACAATGAATGTGTCTTGCATTGAAATTGCAATTTCAAGCGAGAGAAGTGAATTATTTATAGTTTTGAAGTGTGTGCGTGTAAAAGATGACGTTTTTTAATGACAGTTTCGAATATGTTGTTTTGTAATGATACCAGGAGATATTTCACTGTAGTAGTGAAAAGCCTGTCTTTAAGTAAAAAAACTCTTAACTTGGCTAAAACTTACGCGCCGTTTTTGCTTGAAATTGTTGCAGGCGATTGACGAGATTTAGGAGACTCTAAAGTACGGATTTGTCCTAAATTCAACATGTTGAATGATTTGGTAAATCGTTAACAAATTGAGTTGGTTAAGCGGTAATTGTTCAGGCATTTGAAGAAAAAAGGTAGAATGTGGTTGTCATTGAGAATGGCAATTTCAAAAGGCGAGAAAAGTTCGAAGTTCGTATTCAAAGTTCTTTAGGTCGTGTCTTAAAATTGACGTTTGTTAATGGAGAATTTCAGATATTTGTGGTGGTTAGTAGTGACTGAAGCCACAGATGAGTGGTTCACGTTAGTTGTTGAAAACCTGTTTTAGATAAAAAAAGTTAGCTTCTGAAAAATTACGCGTGTTGGTTCGTTAATTTTTCACGTTGACAAGCAGATTTAGAACTCTGAAAAGTAGCGATTTTCCTAAATGTTCAACATTTGAATATTACTTGGTTAATCTTAAAATTGAGGTTGGTTTAGACGGTGATTAGTTCGAGCATTTGAAAGAGGCACATAGATGTGTGTTTCATGGAAATGCCAATTTCAAAGAAGCAGAAAAGAGAATTTGTTTATTAATATTTTTAGGTCTTAAATTGACGTCTTTTTAATGCAGAATTTCAATAGTGTGTGTTCTATACCAGAAATATTCATTCAGGTGTGTGAAAACTGTGTTAATAAAAAATTGGTTAAACGTTCTAAAAAAGGTTACGCTTTTTCTGAGATGTTTCACAAAAATTACGAAGCTTTGAGAACTCTTAAAAATACGATGTGTTTCGCTAAGATTTCAACGATCTTGGAAATGTGAGTTGCGGTAAGATCGTTAAAATTGAGTCGTTCGTACGCGGGGTTATTTATCAGGGCATGTGAAAACGACGTAATGGTGTTTCAGCTGAATGCAAGTTGTCGAAGAAAGCAGAACGAAGGAGAACTTGATTATTGGTTTGTAGGTGGTCGGCGTTAGAAGTTGAGTGGGTCTGTTTTAATGAGAAATGTGTCAAGTATTTGTTCTTAGGGTATGAGCCAAAGTGATTTGCAGTTACGTGTGAAAAACCGTTGTTAATAACCAAGATGTGTAGCTTCGTAAATTGACGGCGTTTTGCTGTAAAGATTTTGCACATTACAAATTTAGGAACTTCTTTGAAAAGGTACGACTTTTTCTGAAGATTATCAACCATTTGAAATGTATTTGGTAAAGGGCTAAGCGCGTGCAGTTTTAACGGTACTTTTCAGCCATCTTGAAAAAGAATAATGTTGTTCATTCGAAATTTGCGTATTTCACCAGAAAGCAGAGAAGAATGTGAGAGTTATTATATAGTCTGTACTGATCTTAAAACGTTGAGATCGGCGTCTTTTTCAAGAAAATGTTCGAGTATTCTGGTTTTTGAGAGATACCGAACATATTGCATTGAGCTTGTGAAAACCTGGTTTAGGTAAAAAATTTTTAACGTGTCTAAAACTTACGCTTTTGCCTTACAATTTCAACATTAGCAGATTGAGGAACTCGTTCAAAAGGTTACGAGTTTATTCCTAAATGCTTCAAGACATTTGAAGATTATTTGGTAAAGGTCTGTAAGCGAATTCGAGTTTGTTGAACGGGTATGTTCAGGAATTTGGAAAAAAGAATGTGTTGGTCATTGAAAGTGGCAATTTCCGAGAGAAAGCAGGAACAGCTGAAGGTTTGATTAGATAGTTCGTTAGTATGGTCTCGTAAAGTGACCGGTGTTTTTAATGAAAATTTGCATATTTGTTGGTTTAGTATACCAAGATATTATCAATGGTAGTTTTGAAATCCATGTTGTGTTAATGAAAAAATTTGAACTGTCGTAAGAGATTACGCTTTTTTCTGATAAAGTTTTCAGCATGTACAAATGTCGCAACTCTTAAAAGTACGATCTCGTTTCCTAGAATTTCAACATTTGAGAATCGTAGTTGGTTAATCGTTAAAGATTACGGTTCGTTCTAACGCTAGTTTGTCGAGCATTTGGAAAAAACTAATGTGTTCATCTGAGCAATGCAATTTCAAAAAGCAGAAGAAGGAATTCTGGATTACGTCGAGTCTTTAGGGTGTCTTAGAGATTGAGGTTTTTAATGAAATGTTCCGAATAATTTGTTGAGTATACAAATAGTTCGATTAGTGTTTGAAAACCTGGTGTTGTAATGAAAGAACAGTTTAACTTCTTAAGAAGTTACAGCTTGCTTTCCTGGTAGCGAATTGTGTCAGCGATTACAGAGTTGTAGTAACTGCTTAAAGAGTGACGAGTTTGCATGGAAATGTGTCAACATTTGGAATTATGTTCGCGTTAAATCTTAAGAATGGAGTGTTCTTACGTAGTGTTTGCCAGCATTTGAACAGAAATTAACAGTGTTTCAGTGAGACAGTCAGCTATTTCAAGCGAATAAGCAGAAAGAGCCGGAGCGCTGTGAATTCATTAGTTATTGTTAGGGGTCTTAAATTGACGATTTTTTTAAGAAATTTCAATATTGTTTCTATATACCAGAAGTCAGTTTGGATTAGTTGTGAAGAACCTGTTTAATAAAAGATTTACGAACTTCTAAAATCTACGCTCTTGTGATTCATTCATAAGCATTAGAAGTATTATAACATTGTAATATATTGATTTCCTAAATTTCCATTTGAAACTGTATGTGTAACAGTCTTAAACTTGAGTTTTGTACGGGGTATTTTCAGGCGATTTGAAGAAGAACTATGTGTGGTTAATGTGAGAATGCATGATTTCAAAAAGCAGAAAGTGATTATTAAGTAGGTGTTAGGTGTCGTTTGAAATGTGGACGTGCTTTTTGAATGAAAGATTGTCAATATGTTTGTGTTTGTAGTATACCAAATGAGTCTTGCGACGTGTAGTTGGTAAAACCTGTTTTAGAGAAACAAATGTCGGTTAACTTCTGAAAGATTCGCTTCTTGGCTTTAGAATCTTCGACAGTACACAAGTTTTACCATACATCTTACACTCATATCAGACTGCTTTCCTAGGAATGTTCAACATTTGGAGGATGTATTTGGCCGTAAATCTGCGAAAAGGCAGTTTTTACGGGTACTTGTTGCAGGCAGTTTCGAAAAGCAAATGTGGCTTCAGTGTGAAATTGCAATCTTCTTGTTGCAAGATTGCAAGATTTTTATTAAGTTGTAGAAAAATATAAGTGTTTATCTTTTGTTTCGAAGTTAGTCGTCGACCTCTTGTATTGAAAAAGAATGATATTTTGCATCTGGAGAGAATATTGTTTATGAAATTAGTTTAACTTGTCGGGAGAGAATATGTTTATATGAATAAATGTGGCTTGGAAATGCATTCGCAGCTGAAAGGAATTCCTGCCCATAGAATAATAATAAAAGACATTTTAATATTTGTATTGTGTGCTAGTTAAGTTTTTACTCTATGCTGAAACATAAATCTATATAAACTAAGATTAGAATTAGAAAGTTGATCACTAACCACTACAAAACTCGGCTGCCAGCTTTCTTTTATTGCAATAGAGTAAGTTTGGCTATTCTCATTACTGGCCCATCTTGCCAGTTCTGTGGTCACAATCTGTTTATTAATGTATGTATCCTGAAGAAAAGTTAGGAATATAATACGAAAATCGCTTAAGGTTTATTATAAAGGCCTAAGTAAATATACCCTCGTCAGGATGTGCTCTGGAGTTTTAAAATAATAAATGAAAAAAAATGCATCTACAAGTTACTAGTGAGTTAACCTTATTGGTGTTAAAATTTCATCTTGTTCGGCAAAACATGATGTTATTTCTCTTTCTTATGTCATATTTATTTCTTCATCTTCGTTATTTCTGGAGTAAATTGTTCTTCACCTAAGAATTTTGCAATTCTTAAGAAAAACTTGAAGCAGGAGAAAATAAATCTACCGTTTATTTTGAATATAAAATCATAGCTTCCTACCTTTGAGAGCGGAAATCCATACAAACGAACAAATGTACCTTGGAAATTAATGAGCTACATCCACAATTCCACAAATGCCTGTCGGACATTATAGAGATTTAAAATCCTTCGAAGTCTACTAAATATAATCGAACAACCTTCTCTACAGAACCCTTATAAAATCGCCGACACCAAGTGAGTCTAACAAATATATGAATATAAATGGTATATAGTAAAAAAATTATTTTTTAAAGTGTCCTTTCAACCTGTTCTAATATATTGCAGGAGTCTGTAATCAACTTCAGTGATACAGGCAGATTTAATTTCGAAGAAGCACTATTGTCATTAGATGATTTTCATAAGGATGAACTTGTTCCAATATGAACAAACTTCATTGATGTACCTATGCTAGACCGACATAAACTTTGTAAGTAATATATATATATATATATATATATATATATATATATATATATATATATATATATATATATATATATATATATATATATATATATATATATATATATATATATATATATATTTTTTATAATAATATATGTGTTTATATATATATATATATATATATATATATATATATATATATATATATATATATATATATATATCAGGCAATCCATTTTGGGTTTGTATAAAGATAACTGGTATCCTTGGCTAGGGACTCTGCAAGCAACGTTGCTCGACTTTATTTGGTAAGCACCTTGGTCTTAAATATAATCTATCTCACGATGTCACAGGCAATGGTGGATTTAGCTCCTATGCCTTTCCAAGCTACACTTGTTCATCTGTATGGATTGTCTCACAATAGGTAGGAAGCTAAATTTAATACATAAAATTCTGTAGATGTATTTTTTGGTTTCAAGTTTATCTCATGAATTCCAAATTTTTCTCTTAGGAGAACAATTTACTCCAGAGGACGAATATGAAGAAATAAATATGACAAGAGAAAAAGAAATAACATGATCATTTGTCGAACAAGATGAAATGGGAGACAATTGTCAATTTATATTAAACACAAGACTAGGTAAGTTTACCTCACTAGTAACTTGCAGACTCATTTTTCCATATATTTTAAAGCTCTAGGTACATCACTGACTAACAATATTTACTTAGGTCATTATATTTCTAACTTTTGTTCAGTATACATACATCAATGAACCGCTTTTGACAAGAGGATTGGCGAGTTGGACCATTTGTGCGAATGGTCAAACTTGAAACTTTTACGCTAAACCAAAGTTGGAAGCCCAGCTTTGTAGAGGTTGGTGTTCATTTCTAATTCCTATCTATTTGTAATTTTGATTCACCTAGTTAAAATTTTAAATATCACCATGCAATATATTGCAACGTTTTATTCTACAGGGCAAGAATTCATTTCGATCTACGAATGGAGCCTTATGAATAAATTACGACGCCAGTCTGATTTGAAACCCTGATGAAAGGTAAGATTTGTTAACCGTTCCAAATTTAAGATTTAATTAAAAATGTCTGCTCATTTATTTGTATTTCGATCGAACATATTTGGAGAAATGGTGTTGACGTAAACCAATTTCATGAATACAAAATAAATGTAACATATTTTTAGTGATGAAAAAGTTTTTTAGTTTTAATATAAAAAAAATAAAATAAAATTAACATTTTTAATCTAATCAACCCATTTTTTATTTATTTCTTAGTAATTGGAAAATCTTCTAGAATGTGCAAGAGAATTCCATGGTAACTATACTGATCTATTGACAATTTTCACCAACCAGCAGCCGTTGTCGTTTAATTCATCCTTTCCGGATATAATTTCCCTGTCCTTAGGAAAAATAAAATTGTATTTGAAAAATAAATCGTATGATTTTAATTTTTCTTTTTACCCAGTTTTAATATTTATATTATATACACAATCCATGTACTTAAAATATGCTGAAAAAGTTAGATAAATTAGTGTGTATGAATGTTCACTAGTCGAGTTCTAGTTTCTACGGAATTTTGGAATTTTGTTAAATTTCGGCCAAAACATGTAGACACAACAACAAAAGGGCAAAAATACAAGCTATAAAGATTCTAAAGTCTATTGTATACACATATATATAAAAAGATATACATATTTAAAAATTAAATTTAAAGCATGAGAACGCGAAATGTTTCACGATAAATGCGAAAACGATAAACACTAAACTGGAAACCGAAGCACACT
>JABUQX010059362.1:0-14438 GCA_015478945.1 Trachelipus rathkii | reverse complement strand
GAGGAGTATCGGATCGAAGATAACTTCTCCTTGCATTGCCATAGCAGTGTATGTAGTAGAGGCAGAAGCGGTGATATAAAAAGTACCCTAGTACTTAACTAATTGTGGAAAATGACATCATATCACGAGGTCTAGGGACAGTTAAGGGGAACTAGTAAGAAAATTATCAGGGGACCAATATCTGAAGATAATTACAAGTCTTTATTGAGTGTTGTAGGAAAGAAAAAAGTTCAAGTATTCTCCTCAATGCTAGCTGTGTCTATGTTCTCGATGTAGTACATTATTATGGTGCGACTCAAGAGGTGCGTCGAGTGACAGACGCTAAGGAAGCATGATCTTGAAAGAGTGCCACAGATAACAAGGTTCTTGCGCTCTTAGAGAGTGGTAGAATAGGAGTGATGAGTTGAGAATTCAGATGGGACGAAGATTAAAAAGAATAGTCATTTAAATAGGCATTAGATGATACATATAAATGCATATGAGAACATATGAAAAGAGAGAAAGAAGAAATAACGCGTGTAAAAGAAATTACAATATATAATTAAGGTGACCTTTTAATGGAATTTGCAACAGGCGAATGATAACTGGATATGTGCTAGTATAGGGTACGTTAGATCCGCCCGTGTTATATGGCCAGGTGTTAGTGATATAAATGGGGTGTCATGAGGGTGTTGTTTGGTAACGGGACACCTATCATGAATTTAAAAATCAGAGTTAAATCGTCTAAAGTTTGTATGACTGATAGTGGACAACTTGCGTGTTGTAAGAATTAATGGTGTCGATTTGTATTGGTGTATGCAGTACGAGTTTTAGGGATTAATAAAGCGAGGTAGTAATACGAATCGAACACAGTCTGAGAGTTAGTAATTGTTATCTGCTCTCTGTTATTCAGAAATTGTATAACACAGTTGCGAGTGTAAGAGGATTAAAAGAACGATGCTACAGAACACACCATTCTTCTCAGTTAAGCAATAGCAGAATATCACTAGAAGAATTTGCTGAGCAGTCCAGTAGTGATGGGAAGTAACGACACGCATTGCCAAAGGCCACGTTATGGGATTGTAAGTGCAAATGATTGAAGCACTATACGTCAAGAAGTAAACTAATAGATACATAAGATGATTCGTGTGTTGGGTGGATGAAGTTTAAGCAAATGTTATATGAAACCAAGGCTTGAGTAAACTTGCAAGGAAATGTACTTGCCTGTGCCTCGCAACTTGATGTTCCAAGTGATAGAAAGTATGTTAGTTCAATGAGTGGGCTAAATATATGAGTAACGAATATAAACATACTCTCTGCAGAAAAGGCAGACAATTGATGCTTTCTAAGCACAGACCTTCCTGTAATTTTGAATTTCCCATACTAGTGCAAAAAGTATATATATATCCATTGTAAAGTCTTTCATTAGGGGCGGAGGTTTGGGGAAAGAGGTTGGTGGGATGCCATTTAAGTTGGGCCTATCTCCTGTCCACACCATTGGTATAACACATTAATTAAAATAGATTGTGGCTAAGCTCGATATATATATATATATATATATATAATATATATAGTACGTAGTTAATTATATGATATTATTTATGATATGGTTATTCCATATAGTATAGTGGCTAGTAAATATCTATTATGAATAAGAATAGAGTTTATTAGTAAGTATAGAGATATATGATTAAGATAACATATAGGAGATATATATTATTATGGTATTATCATATATATATAGTAGTATAGTGATGTAAACTAAAGGTATGAATAATGAGAGTATATATATAGTAAGTATATAATATTAGTACTTATTATATATATATTATATATAGAATAAAGTTATATACGTTAAAGCATGACTTCCGCATCCGCATATGCACGCGAATGTTAAAAACGGCAATACATCACCGTATTGCCGCGGGATGCGAAGAAGGGGGATCATAAGTGGCTGCAGTCACTAATATAATATAGTATATACTATACTTATATACTCTATATATATATACTATATATATACCGTATATATAGTATTATATATATATTTTTAGTTATAAGTTTATATATGTATATATAATATATTATAGTAATATATATATATATATTAATATATATATATAGGTATGTTGTATAGTAGGCGCTGAGGGGCTTCACCCGCAATTTTTATAAAAATCACGATGGATATACTCTAGAAAAAAATAATCAGATGAAAAATGAAAAACGCAAACTCTATGGGTGTCTCGTATATACGGAAAAATAAGCTTCCAGGCCGTCTCAAAGGTTGTTCAATAAGCTCTCATAAGATTTTTTGGTTATAAAAAATTCAAAAAAAAATCACAGGATATCTCTAAAAAATAATAAAGTGTAAGCGTATAATAAAAACATAACAAGTAAAATAGAATTTAAAGTCTTTATGAAAAAAAGTTACAGTCTCTCAAAGCTCACTCACGCCCTACTCAAAGTTTAAAAAATTTTCCCATAGGCTTTCTTGATATATAGGAAAAAATAAAGAAAATGAGTGGAAGCCAGCGAGCTACATTTTAGGGTCATCCTAGGTGCAGGTTATGAGTAAATTTGTTAAGTACAAATATTTTCTCTGTGTATACCTAACAAAAACACTATCATAACCTGAAATAGAGGTCCTGAAAATTGAGACCTAACCATGGATGGGCTCAAAAAATGAAAGGTCTGTGGAAGTTTTAACAACTTTGAGAGGCTGTAACTTTTTTTTCTAAAGCGACCGCCATGTATGGTTTTTTTTTTTAATTCGCTGTCTCATATATTTGATTTTTTGTAGAGTATATCCTGTGATTTTTATAAACAATCGGGGGTGATTGCTCCTCTGCGCTAAAGTTGACTCTGTGATATAATATATTAATAGTAGTTATACTAGGAACTATATAGATAGTGGCTCATTATTATAATGAGTATTAGCATATATATTTATATATATATAATATATAATATATATAATATATAAATATAATATAATAATTATATATATACTATTAGTTATATATATATATATTAGTATAGATATAATAGGTCGAAGTGTCTAAAGCTGCATCATGTAACTCGAGAACGGCAGGACCTACAGTAATAACAAATTATATATTTGGCATCAGCGGAAAATTAAAAGAAGGGTTTTATTTTATTTTTAAATTATTTTTTTTTTTGTTTGCATTATTTTTCAAAAATAAATAGTTTGAAAAAAAAAAATTTTTCCTCCATCAGGGGGCTCGAAGCCGACGGGGGACAGAGGGGGGACGGAAGTCCCCCCGTCGTCCACCGGGAAGGCCGAGAGACCTCGACCGACTCCTGCCATCTTTTGCGGTTTAACCCTATGGTATCTTTAGTTAAAGTAATACCAAAGTGTAAAGGGAAGTAAAATTATTCTTTTTTTTAACTACAGGATAGAGTGTCCATTGGTTAACCGCAAAGATGCGCTATGGAGTCAGGGGTCCTCTCGGGCCGTCCCGGTGGACGACGGGGGACTTTGTCCCCTCTGTCCCCCGTCGGGCTCGGGCCCTTAAATCTCGGGGAATCGATTTTTTTTAAAAAATATTTCCAAAAAACGAATAAAAAAAAAATAAATAAAAAAATAAAAAAAATACAAAACCGCCTCCCTTAGAATTTTTCCGCTGATGCCAAATATATAATTTGTTTTACTGGTAGGTGCTACGGTTCAAAAGTTACATGATGTCAGCCTTTCAAGGACACTTTTGACCATATATAATATATATTTATATATATATATGTTAGTTATATATATATAATAATATATATATATATATATATATATATATATATAATATTATGTTATAGTTGAGTATATATATATTATATAAGTATTATATATAATATATATATCTATACATCTATATATAGAGTATATATATAATATATACTCTATATATATTATATAGTAGTCATTGTCGAGAACTTATGATAATAATAATAATAAAGCGCAAAGTTAAAAATAAATTTAGGCAAAGTGTTTATTGAAATCTAGAGTACTTTGTTAAATAGTGCAAAATATTATACTCAAAGATTAAAATATAAAGTTTAGACCAAATGTTTTGAGATAGCCGGAAGTAGAGAGAAGAGAGAGAAAGAGAGAGAGAGAGAGAGAGAGAGAGAGAGAGAGAGAGAGAGAGAGAGAGAGAGAGAGAGAGAGAAGAGAGAGAGAGAGAGAGAGAGAGAGAGAGAGAGAGAGAGAGAGTAGAGAGAGAGAGAGAGAGAGCTTCACATGGTCCCACTTCAATTATTTGTACAGCGGTGACTATTTTCCGATAGCCTTCCGTGAAATCACACTAAGCCCTGTGTTAAAAAATCAATCTCGCTGGTGTTTTGATCGAGCTCAGTGGGTTCCTTTTTATCAATCTACTTCCATTCCACATCCTTCTTTTAATGGACGGTATCCGACCACTAATACTATCTTTAACTTCTTCTAACAGGATATCATTACACCAGCAGAAACTTTCATCTCGTGATCTTCCGCGGGTAGGCAATCGGCAACCCTTCGGTGGTCCCAATAGTGTGTACAAGCTAACGTGAGAAGTAAAAACTCTATAGGGAATATAAACTGAACAGCCCCACCCCAAACATGATTATTTTCGAAGCGGCTGCGGCGAGATCTCGCCGAATCAATCTCAAAACGCGTCGACTGGCAGCTGCACAACTTCCCTTTCTTGAATGTGGAACGTTGAACAGAAAATATCTCGACTCTAATAGCTTGCAACCCACAGTTCTCCGTTATTTACCAGATATGAATGACATGGTCTCTGCTCCAGCAGCTGTCGCAGATGTATTGGGCAATTGCTATTCTAGCCACTCAAATTCTTCCCGCTATACTGAGGCCTTCCCAAAATAAAAAATTAACACTGTATCTCCAGACCTCTCTACAGTGAAAGGGGAAGATCATACCTTTAATCGTATGACTTTTTACACATATAGAGCATCAAACTGCACTGGTGAACTTTAAAGACGGCACCCCTGACCCAAACATCATCTCGTATGTAATTCTTCCTCACATTTACGCTTCTGCATCAGCATTCTTGCTGTATCTGTAAAACAGGATCTAGAATGAATCCTCTTTTCCATCTGTGTATAAAACAGTATTTGTAATTCCCAGAAAATGATCCGCAATCGGCGGTAACCAATGATAAATCTCGCTGACTTAACATACTTGGAAATTATTGGAAAAAATTGTTGCGGACCGCCTTCTTCTTACTCTGGAGAGCCTCCAGGCTTTCTCAAACTTCCAGTTTAGCTTCCGAAAACATCATTCGACCGCGAACACCTTATTGAGACTGGACATTGACATCAGGGAGATTTTCTCAGTTGAGGGGATGGTTATTGATGTCTTGAGAAGTCTTATGACAGAACGTGGAAAACTGGGGCCCTCCTTAAACTTTACATGATCGGTTTCCAAGGACAGCTTTTTCTCTTTATTTAATGCCTACTTTCAGACATCGATCATAATTCGATGCTCAGCTGTTATATCTCACCAATTTGCTCTAGATGAAGGTGCTCCGTGTCAAGTTTTCCCTGTATTTTGATGATCTGGCAATATGTAATGCCGGTGCCAGGCTATCATCTTTTGGGCAACTCCAACTAGTCATTGAGAACATTTCACAATGTAGTAACTCCCATGGCTTCCACTTCTCACCCGGAAAGCCTCAGCAGCATTATTTTGGAAGAAAGGGAGTCGAAGAACCTTCCATTTTACTCCCATGTACTTTACCTTATATGGGTTCCCCATTCCTATTAATTTATCACCCACATTTCTGAGCCTCATTCTAGAATATCACCTGACATGCGCAATGCACATTAAACAAATGAAATTGAATTGTCATTGTGCGCTTCACACATTGCGTCATCTTATCTCAAAATCCTTGGGCGAATATCGCATGTCACTTTCACATCTCCACATCGTCATAATCGTATCGATGTTGGACTATATCTACTTGGCATATGGTCAGGTCTCCCCAACTCTACTAGGCTTGTTAGATCCCATTCTCCACAAGAGCGTTCCGATCGTCCACCGGGTGAGATTCGAAGTTGAAGCCGATGTGATGTCGCTCTCTCTGCAAAAGGAATATATCATGTGCAAAAGTTATCTTCTCTTTGAAATCCCAATACCGTCTGCACTGACACCAATCCCGCAAGAGTTACCTTCAGAATCCTCCATACTTGCCATTTGTCTTTACTTAACGAAGCTGAGAGTGAGGTCAGAGTTTCCTCCTCCTCTTTCTGTAGTTCTTGGTACCTCCCGGATGCCATTCGACAAAGTCGCCTACCATCAATTGATTATTATCCTCTACGACAAGGTTTCCGGTCTCCCTGGCAGGAGTGCTGGGAGTGTGATAAGCGAGGGGCAAAATTTATAAATATAAAGCCAAGTATTGTTGAGTAATCTTCCTCTCAACTACGAAACCGCTTGCAGTAGGTGATTCTTGTCACACAAATATCACTCACAGTCACTACGTGCCACGTGATCCTGCTTCCAACTGTAAATTTCAACGTTGCCACTCCGTACGATCTGCTTACCACGTCTTAATTGATTGTCCTCAGAAGAATTCCATCTGTCGTCGCTATTTCATCTACACCATGGCCCATATCTTCTAAAAGGTTATCCAATGTCTTGTCTGAATCACTCCCTTCAGCAGTAGCTCAATATTCTCCTACCGTCAGGAATTGAATGTTCTGTTTGAAATTTAAATAATTGTTTTACTTGACAAATATCAATAGTTGTGTTAGGACTCAACTACATAATTGGATTTCCAACCTATCGTGGCCTCTCCTTTGTTTAGCGTTGTGATTCCTGTACACCCACTCAAATATTATATATATATATATATATATATATATATATTTACGATATATAATATAATATATAATATATATATATAGATATATATACCGATATTATTATTGTATATACATATAAAATATTATAGTACATACATACATACTTCTGCCCCTTGGCCCACCTCTAATGCGAGGGCCACACTGCTTCCAGAGAAGCCGGCTGGCAACCAACCGGGCGTTCCATAGGTCGAGGAGCGAAGATATAGAGAAGTCGGCCGCGCGCGTGGGGCGTCGAGAGCAGAGCACACCCCAGAAGGAGGAGCTCTATTGTATCTTGAGAATTTGTGACATCTGGTGCAAGTGAGGGAGGTGACATTGGCTAGTTTGAATCTATATTTATATTGCATGAGTTTTGGGTGGTGACCTAATCTGTTCCGGGCGAGGTTAATTTGGTCTTCTTCTGGACAGCGTTTTCTTCTCAAGGGGAAAGTTTTGGGGAGGGGAATGTTTAATAAATTGTTATTATGGGTGGTTTTGAAAGTATGTGTTGGTTAGATGGGTATGGAAATGTGTAATCCACCTATTGGAAATGGGCGGGGGTATTATATTGTAATGTTTCATAATAGAATTGAGCTGGTGAAGAATGCGGTGGAGATTTTAGGCTGTTGATTGGAGATGAATTCCGTTGGTGAAAAGGGTGGGTTTGTGTTTCGGGTTTTCTGAATAGATTTGGGTCCCTACCATGCTCCCGGTGTGTGGAGATGGGAGAGGATGGAGGTTTCGTCGTGTCAAATCGTGGATTGGGGTGGTTTTAAACTGCAACCTGTGGATAATTCTGAGGGCTCTAGTTTTGAGAGATTTGTAATTTATTTATGTTCGATTTTGAGAGTGCTTGGAACCATGCTGGTGAGGCATAGTTTAAATTTGTTCTAAGAAGTTGTTTATAGGTAGTAGTGAGTGTGTGTTTCCTATCGCTGAAGTTGTGTTGGGAAAGGGTTCGGAGGGTGTTTAGTTTTCGTTGAGTTGCGGAAGTGATTTGGTCTATGTGGGGAGAGAACGTCATATGAGTGTCCGTAGGTAAGTCCTAATATTTTTTAGGCTTTGTTTAATGGAAGGAGGTTGCTGTTCCAGGGTGATTATGGGATGGAGGGAGGATTGATGACGGGTCAGTGGTTAAAGGGTGATGGAGGACTTAAGGGGCGGACGAATGCGTTGGTCCATTCTGTTGGGGATATTAACGGGGCATTTTCTAATGTAGATGGTAAAGTTATTCTTGTATTGATTTAGTGATGGCCTGTAGGTAGTGCGTTACATCGTTCTTTTTGAAACATAAGACTGAATAATCGTCTGCCCACAAGTAATAGTTTTGCACAATTTGAAATCTGTTGTGGACAGATCGCTTGTAAGAAGTATGAAATAAAAATGGAGAGAGAATGGATCCCTGTGGGACTCCGTTTTGTAAATTGATAGAATGGGAGAGGTTGTTTTTGTAATAAAACTTTTGCAAAACGATTGGTGAGGGAATTGGGAAAGCCATTTTTTTGATACATTATTACTAAGGGTAGAGTTTGGAAATTTTTGGATAAGGATACTGTGTTTGTGTGAATGGTGTCGAATGTTTTTATTTCTGTTTTTCGTTCGCGACCCTTGATATTTCTTTAGCAGATTTGTTGATGGCAATATTCTGTATGTGTTGTGTGAGAGAGGGTAGGAGGGCTGTGGTTTGTAGAATGGTTGCTTTATGAATCGTTTGGAAGTCTGGAGAATAGAATGGATTGGGAAATTTTCTTTAATATTAATTTCTACTAGCAATTTTACTGATGGATATCATAGCAATAGCAGAGAGATATGGGCGTATAGGAGGAGGGAGAATTGGGGTCCTTTTTTGGTTTTAGATTTTAGGGATTATGTATGCTTGTTTTCAGATTGGGGAATGTAGTTAAGTTGCCAGGATTTGTTTGAAGATGTCTAGTGTTAGGATGGCTTGCTTTTTCTTCTCTAGGTGTTTTAAAGTGGCAGGTTGGATATGGAAGTCTGGGTCCTTGCTGTTGATTTTTGTAGGGTTATTAAATGCTTCTGTATTTCATGATTGTTGTGGATTGTGGAGTGGGAGGTTTGTCGACTATAATTTGAGTTTTTCATGCAGTTTTTTATTGTTTTCGTATTTCGATGTTATTGGATTTTATCGGGAGATGTTGGTAATGTTAGTTATTTGTCTATTTATTTTTAACTGTCCTGATTGTTATGTTTTGTGGGAATGGGAGGGATGTTATTGAGGTTAAAGATGGGTGATATATTCGTGGATAGGTGGGTGGGGGGTTGTTATAGTGATGTTGTTTATTTTTTTGAATGACTTCCTCAAGGTTTTACATATTGTCTATGCGCGAGGTAAGATATGTTTTGTGTATGAGAGTATTTCAGAAAACTTATTTGTAGTGTTGGTTGTTGATTATGAGGTTAGAGATTTGGTTGTTTAGGTTTGGTTATTGGTTAGAATGTGTGGAGATTCGGTTGTCTATTTTGCTTGAGGGAGTTCTTTGTTTAATGAGTTGGTTGGTTGGTTTTGGGGTTGGTTTTGGGGTTGTATGATTTTCTGTGGCCTTAATGGTGTATATAAAGGTTTGCAGTATTTGATGATTGTGTTGTATTAATGTGAATGATGGATGGTGTGAAGGGATGTTAATTGTGTCCCTTGGATTTGTATTAGGGTTCAATGTGGGTTTCGATATATATTAAGTATATGACTGGTGACCATGTTATGTCTTTTTTTTAGTTAGTGTATGTGTAGTTTATATATTATATATTATATTATAATATTATATATTTATATATATATATTTATTATTATATATATATTATATTATACGGTATATATATATATTATATAAATATAAAATAATAATAACTATAACTATATATTTATATATAGAGTATATATTTTTTATATTATCATAATATATATATATTGATAGGGGTATATATATATAGATATAAGTATATGAGCTAGATAATATAAATAGATATCAGTATATACTATACATATCACTATATATAACTATAATAGTTTATAATATATTAATACCTATATATATATATAAATATAATAATATAATATATAATATATATATATATATATATATATATATATATATATATAATTATATTATATTATATATATACTATATATTATTATATATATATATATATATATAATATATATATATATATATATATATATATATATATATATATATATATATATATATTACAGCTTCAAAATGGAAGAAAACCTAATGTGTGATGTGTGTAATTTGGAATTCAACGGCACTTGTACTATCCCGAAAGTCCTGCATTGTGGTCACTCTTTTTGTGCTTCTTGTATTACAAAAATCACTCTTAACAATCCTCGTTGTCCACAATGTCGTGCAACTATAAATGGTTGTGAAAGCTTTCTTCCAATAAATTATTCTATCCTTAGAATCATTGATGCTTACAAGTCAGTCAAACCTTTAGATGGAAACCTCTGGAGCACCATTGAAAAGATGAAGCATGATTTTGCGTTGAAGAAAGTAATATTTTCTGAGAAGAAATCAAAAATAACATCGTATTTAGAGATTATTGAAGGTGGTCTCGTAAAACTTCAAGAATTGGCTGACTCTAGAAATAAGGAAAATAATACACAAAAAATAAAGCAGGATTTGATAAAGTTGGAAGAGGAATTAAAAATACCAGAAGATATTTTGACTTTCACTTTCAAAGAATTAAATCTTTCAACATCAATTTCCCTGAGAAGTTTCACACATCCTGGAGAATATTTAATTGAGGTTAAAAAATATATCATGTTGTAACTGCTTTGTTAAATAGATATTATAATTTTAATAATGGTAGTCATAAAATTCTTTAGACTTGTAGAATTATAATAGCACTTTTCAAAATAATTTCGTAATACTCTTCTATACATGTAAATATTCCTCTTAACTTGTGAAACCATTTCAAAAATGATTGCAACATTCGTCTGAACACAAAGAAACTCTTTGTAACACATAAGATCATTGTAGAACGTCCCGAAATGTAGTTTGCAAAATTATTTAAATATTTTGGCCTTTTTTTAATTATAAAATATTTTAATTCTTTATATTAAAAAAGTTATACCTTACAGATTTACAATAGAGTATCAAGTGAAGAAAAAATCTACGCAGTTAAGCAAATTGAAGATAAAGTTAAATATGGGCAAGTTTCAATATATGAAAATTATTTAGTCTTCGATTCTCTGAGTTTGTCAGAAGTTCCCCTGGATTCTTCTCTGATATTGGTGAGTTCGAATTTAGTGTTTTACTTTCATTGATCTAAATTTTCTGAATTTCTGTCACTGAATAAGAAAGAGTCTGGAGCACTGGCAGAGGGACTTGTCAAATTTCTTGAAAAATCCTAACCTGGGTTGGTGAAGGACTAATCATTGTAAGTTTAACATATTTGCAGCAGCAAAGCTCCACAAAACGTTCAGTCACAGATGTGGGGTTTCCTTCGATGTTAGAAGGGTATGTCACGATATACATACAATATTTCCAGTAAAAAATTTCGACCTTATAAATCGGGTAGAATCAGTTCCTGAACCGGCATAACTTAGTTATTCATAGTATGCATCATAGGTCATAGTAGTCTAACTGTCAGTATGAGGCCTTGAGGGACTCGCTGTCATTGATTTACGATTTATGATTTACAAATAATTAAAATTTATATTCACAGCAGTACTAATTAATAATTTTATATAAATAACATTAATTCATCTCTTAATCATCAGATCATTAGGTACGTGATCTATCCCTATATGCAGTCACCTCTATAATATTATAGTACACAATTACTATGTAGTATTCATTATATATTGAGGTTTAGAGTATGAGTGGCTTGATTTACTGATTCTTGCTCTTTAGCTAGTTAAACACGTATAAGATTGTAAGTCATAAGACAACGAAAGGATAGGACTTTTAGTTTATTGTATTAGAGTTTATTGTATTTTTTTTTGATGGTTCTGAACATTATTCTCGAATGATTCTACAGACGCCGAAAACATATATACTAAGACATACATATCGTTGTCGAGACCCCAAGTAGCCTATAGGCATGTTTATCTAATCTCAAGCTACTCGCAGTGCAGTCTCCAGCACCTGCTGTGTGGCCACTACTCCAACTCTGAAATCCTTCTCAAGGATACACTCTCATCTTCCTATCCTCTTCATGCGTTTCGCTCAATTTCTTTCCTTCCTATTCTTCCTTTCGTCGTTGCTTGTTCTCTGGTTTGGCATTCCAGTGCATTTCTTGTCTTCTTTTGGTCAGAAGGACCGCCCATCTTGGTTTGGACGGCCGGTACCCTGAGCGACTCCGAAATCCGAATCCGCCTCCTTATATACTCCTGTCTACCGATTCCGACTTCCGACTTACTCCTCATCCCAGTCTTCAAAGTTTCAGTCTTTCTACGATCATTTCATGTTTTTTAGTGGACGGCAGTCGTCCCCATTACGGGGAACTCGCAGCAGTTGATCAGTAATCTCGCTCCGACGCAAGATTAACGTCCAATGTATGAACTCGCATCAAATTTCAATCCATTACGTTCCAAGCCTCATAACAGGGTCTTCAGCGCTATCTTGACCTTGGCACATAACGGTGCAAGCACCCCTTATTGTGTCGACTACTAGGGTGCACCAACAACTTCGTGCTCTTACGTGATACTAGAATTTATCACATTACACATGACCATTAACTTATCCACATTCTTATACCACAGTTTTCTAAGCATATCTGATCTCTACCTTCTATTCATATCGAAAAAGTTAGGTTTGTTCAGTCCGCAGGTGATTGACCGACGGTACCATACAAATCTGCATCTCTAGATCGAATGTTATAGTATGCCAGCTGTAATTCATTCTTCTTTCGATTACATTTTTCATATAATATATATTCATAATGGTTCTCGAGTCACGAGCTTAGCGGACACAAACACGACGACTGAGAAACGATTTACACAGAATGCATTAGGTGCCGGTAACTCGATCACGAAATAAAAACGATTGAGACGCCCAATCAACTATCGATATTTCTATCCGGTCTATTTAATTAACCTTCTAGAACTTATTAATACACCCACTTATGGGGGGGCGCCGCCCACACATCTTTGGGGTTAGAAATCCGTAAGAGTTACAAGTGCTCGAGGAATCTCGGAAGTTCGGTGTCTCCCAGACCTTAAATTCGGTCTCACCGACCTTTAAAAAACCCTAACTTTGACACATCTACGTCAAGCTTGAAAAACCAATGTTGCAAAATGTTGCTTTGCAACATTTGCAAATGCATGCACATCCGTTGCTCGCAACTTCCGGAGTACCTTGGCCTCAGTTCCACTCCTTACACTTACGTTGTACTTTTATATCTTTTCTTCTAAACTTTGTTGTATTTGTTCTTGAAAAATAGGAAAAACCTCTGGAGTAAGAACATGTCAATATTATGTACCATGATTGAGATACGCTATAGATACATACGTCTGTAATCAGATTATAAGTCATAAATTTCTCGTAAATACACTAAGATATGCGCTGTGTACGTGCGCCGCACACAGTCTCACTGAAACATACATGTTACGGACTAACTACAATTTTTTCATTGCAATATGTAATGTTATGAACAAAAAGAATTCTGATACACGCCCATACGTGCACATCCCAGTTCTGTAACTACATAGTAACGAGGGAAGATTATTAATTTCTTTTATGGGAATTTTCCCTTCTCTATAATAATATGTACGCAGACTCACAACTTTTTTAATAAGAGAGAAAGTTAGTTTTTGAGTTTTTTTGGTGTCTGCTTTTGATAAGATATGATGAGTCGTTTATTAGAGCTGTTAGAGAAAATCAATTCTTTAATTTACGACCGGGAGATAATATTAAAGTTTTTGTGGACGATAAACAGAGAGAATTTCTATTGAGTATTACGCCAGAGTCGGGAGCTGGAGAGTTTTAACTCCTCCGGAAGGGGATCGCGATCCTTGTTTATGTGCTATATTTATTGATTGATTGAACCACGGCTGGAATGGAGAGAGGAACCAAGTTGTCATCTATTAAATCATCTCTTGTTCTTTGTTCTGTTCTCTTATTCAAAGTCACTTTGTCTTCACTATGTAATCAGTCTGTTGCAGGTCGTGGCAGGCATAGTGTATTGCTTTGTGGGACTAGGTGCTGGTTTGGAGGTGAAGCATAATTGTTATTGAGCAGAAATGTATTATATATTTTGATTAAGGTGGCTGTCGGTACTATGTGTTTTAAGTGTAGAGGCTTGGTTTATGTTGGTGAAGCTAATGTCCGCGTCGCGGTTATACGGTAAATAGGATTTTTTTAGTCAGTATTCCTCATTTGTGGAGGTATCTCTCTCCAGTATTTGTTTTTAGCTTTGTGATTAAGATTTGTTAGCTAATCAAATATAGAGTGATCTGTATTGTAGTTTGTGTCCTGGAGTGTTTAGTATCGGATATGATTAGGTTTCATTGGTACGTAGTTGGAGGGTGTTTTGCAATCTGAAGGCTTAGGTAGAGAGAAGTGTAGTGTGTATTATTTTGATTGTGCTAAGATATGTGTGAGAGGAAGAGGCAGTGTAGT
>JABUQX010059361.1:30000-37500 GCA_015478945.1 Trachelipus rathkii | reverse complement strand
CATTACTGCCAATGTTAGGCAGATTTTCGAAATGCTCCCTCCACACTCCCCTCACATCCATTTCATCAGTTACAAAAGCACTATCCTTATTCGTTATGCTAAGCAGATTCCCTTATTATCTTTCTTAACCTTTCGCGCTTCCATCTAGAAGAGCTTCCTATTCCCTTGTATGCCCCCATTCATCCTCCTTCCAAACTGTTCATTTACCTCTTTTTTCCTCCTACGTATGCACCTTTTAGTATTCCTTTTTTCCTCCTTATATAATTCCAAACATCTTTCTTTTGAAACCCCATCATTGGCTTTTAGTACATTCAACCACGCTTCTTTTTTACTTTTAACCGCTTGATCACCTCTTCATTCCACCACTCACTGTTACATTCTTACTTCCTACTTAACATGTCCACATACTTCTTTTTCACTGCTAACAACCGCTTCCTTCCTTCATCTGCGTTCAGATTTGTACAGTTTCAACTTGTTTACATTCAACTGATTTATTTGAAAGCAGTCTTTAATACTTTTCCTTATTACCTTGTTCACTTAACTTCTCACTCTCAATTCTTCTCACTTCCTTCCTTATCACCTTCCTTCATCCAAGCCCCCCTCCACTAACTTAATCTTACATAAAATAAAATAATGATCCGATAATCCCATCCTTAACCCCTCACCGATTTAACATCCATCCCATACTTCAACATCTCCCTCTTCACCAACACAAAATCAATCTCTCACTCCGATACCATCTCTACCTACACCACTCTAGTATACTTATGTATTAATACTCTTGTGTCTGAAGAAAGTATTACTAACACACAAACCTCTCTCCTCACAGAAACCAATAATCATCATCCCACCATTCTCATTTTCTACCATCACCCCAAATCAACCTGTTATACCATCCCTTTTTTGCTCACCTATCCAACCATTTAGGTCACCCAACACAATCAATCTGAAGCGAGCTCTCACCCCATCCAAACCTTCATTCAGATAAATATCAAAAAATTGCACTAAGCTAAAAACATCACCGTTGAGTGGGAGCAATAGACCCGAATTCAATAATAAGAATAATATAACCGACGTGACACGCGACAAGCACGAACACAAACCAACACCATACCATTGAGCATTCCTTCAAACTTAAAGTAGAATGGGTGGGTTAACCAATAAAAATTCTACCAGTAACTTACCGAGTCAAGACGAAAATTCACAGTAGCATTCATGGCGCCAACCCAGGTCAGAATCAATTGATGCAGAGATCCCCGATAACTTGCCGCTTCTTCCCCCCCCGCCCAAAGAACGTTTTATTAATTTGAATACACAACACAGCACAAAACAAATATTTCACACCGATCACCACTCATCTCTAAATCGCTTCCTTTCGTCTTTGTTTCTAGTCATTCAGCGAGGAAATCAGAAATGCCCTGTACCCTCATATAAAATACATCCAATCTACTCTCTCCTTTTGCCAAACTTACCCTAGTTAGGGAGAAAAATACGTTATATTATTGACGTACACTCACCCCCTAAGTAGCATATAGCTGAGTAGTCACTATATAAAATAAAGTGTCTGTAAATAGTAGTATGAGCTACATAGTAGTATCGCACCTAGTGAATAATAATAGGTATGTAAGGAATAGGGTATAAGTGACAACAGCAAATATATTAAAATACTGACTGAGTCATTCTAGTTACTCACATAAGTCCTAATATATCTCATAACAAATGGATACCCCATAGCCGAAATACTGTAGTATGAGTTATAATCCTAATGTCTTCTTGATTCTAAACTCGTTTATATAATAATAATAGAAGTCAAAAATATAGTAATAAAATAGATACATAAGGTAATATTTATAAACTATTAATGAGAGTAATAGGTATTGGCCAACATAATAATAGTGACGGCAATTTAATAATACATAATAATAATAATACTAATAATAATGATACTAAAATAATAATAAATAATAGTAAATAATCAATAATAATCAATAAATAATAATAATCAATAATAATAATAATTAACTAATAAGTCAATCAATAATAATTAAACAGTAGATCACATAATAACTCAAGTAATAATTAGATAAAAATGAATAATAATTAATGACATAATAATAAGTTAATAATACATAGATAATAATAAGTAAATAATAATAATAATAATAATAAAATCAATACATAACAATAATAACATATTAAACTAAGAGATATAGATAGATAAATAATAATAATAATAATAATAAGTAATAATAAAAGAATAAATCAAATATAGGATAATAATAAGTAATATAATAATAGGATAATAATAAGATGATTAGCCTGGTATTAATATTATACAAATAATTATAATAAATAAGAATAATAATAATAATAATAATAAGTATATAATAATTAATAATAATAACACTAGATAAATAATAGTTTGATAATAATAAATAAGTAATAATAATAATAAGATAATAATAGTAATAATAAAAATATAATGAAATTATTATGTATTGATTCTAATAACTATTTCAAACGAAATTTGAATCGTGATTATTAATGTATTAAAATAATTGATAATTAATTATTAATATATTATTATTATTAGTTAATATTATTATTATTATTATAATTATATTATTATATTATTTATATTGATATTATTATTATTATTATTATTATATGTAATGATTATTATTGATATTATTAGTATTATATTGTTATAATTATTATTATTATTATATTTTATTATTATCTTATTATTATTATTTTGATTATTCTTATATGATTATTATTATTATTTTGTTATTAATGTATTATTATTATTATTATTATTATTATTATTATTATTGATATTATTATGTAAGGATATGAGAGGGAAGGGGGAGGATTAAATTAGATATATGAATGATTAAATGATGTAATTGGGGATTAGTATTATTATGAGAGTTTAGGTATTTATTTGAGATTGTAGTTAGCAGGTCGTTAAGTCAGGAATAGTAAGATGGTCGTGTGTGTGGATAATTTGTTGTGTAAAAAGAGATGGTTCTCGTTGCAGCGAGGAGAAGGATAAGATGGACACAAACGCCGAGTAGTAAGATACCGAAATTAGCGATTCCCCAACAACACCGAAGTGTTGGTCCCTATCTTTTCATTAAGAAAGCTCTACATAGTTATAATATCAGATATACTAGTATATATATATACTCATAGCTAGTATATAAAGACTATGAACTATAAGACCTACATCAGATCTGGCAATATAAAGCTATAGAAAGTAATATTGAATGTATCATTACTTGAGTGGATAAGTACTAGTATAACTACCTATCCTATATATATATACCGAAAGCTATATTATAATATACAATATATATATAGACATAACAAATAAAATGCAAAAAATCTATCACATATACCCTCACACCTCCTCCTTACTATTATCCTGATGATACTAGCTATAGAGTACTACATGCGTAATGTGATAGAATATATTAAGATTCCCACCTAGGCATTAAAAACCCATTTTTTTTAACACGATACTCGATCCTCCCCGATAGACAGTTACAAAACAAACAAAAATGTTTTTTACTACCTCCTCTACTGGTTTTATTTCTTTAGGTTACAATGTTCGGTTACAGGATCCCAATAGTTCAGCCGCTGACCTCACTACACGGTAAAGTCACTCACTCTGTTAAGTATTCACACCAGCACATCCATAACTCACTAGTCACCCCGCTCGCGTGCCTACGCGCCCTAACGCCCACGCTAACCGCCCACCGCTAACACAGTCAATGTGTGATACACTGCCCTACCTTTACCCCCCACAAAATCCTCCTTAATCCATGGACCGACTCCAGAACGCCCGCGCCGTTTCGGACCCACCATACAGCCAACGGACCATAACCCGAGTAGATACTGGCCATAAGACATGTCGGTTACGGTCAATCAGGGCACCCCACAACAGAAGATCACCGAACAACGATATAGTTTAAAAGAAAAAAATACCCTTTCTAAAACAACAGACCCGAACCACAGTCCCACTTCTAGCATCCCATTACCCGCGAACTTAGTTCAACGAGCATAACCCTACCGGTACCACGTATACTCCATATACCTATATCTTTACCGGGCGTATACCGCCAAGCACAATACGTAGTATAGATATAGTAATAATTATAGCTAACTGGGTATTATATATTAACTTATAGTACGCGAGGAGTTATACATACTTAAGTAAGTTAATATAACATAAGATACCTAAGGTAAGTCCTCTATGTAAATACTAAGATGATCTTAATCCTTTAAACAGGATGTTAACCGCATTAGATACGTATTTAACGAAACGACCTAATGAACATCGAGTCTTTTCAATGTCATTTGCAACGGAACGCAATAGAAAAAAGACAAGAGGTCAAGGAGTTAAGACCAAAAAACATATTTTTTTTCCTTATAACCTAAAAGAAATACCACAAGATATAAAATCGCAAAAAGATGGAAAGAGTCAAGAGTCTCTCGGCCTCAGCGGGTGACGACGGGGGGCCACTTCGAAATCCACCCTTTGTGTGCGGCCACCGTTCCCGAAGCCACAAGAAAACATAAAACCAAACAACAAAAACCTTAAGATTATTTTTCATGGGGCAGGCATAAAAAAAGCAAACTTTGGACACATTTTGAGCGTCCTTCTATTGGGAAGTTAGTAGCTAGCACGTGACACTGCCAGGATTCCCCTACCGCGTAAGCGGTTCGGCAGATTTTTCGATATTCATGTGCTTTTTATGTAAACAGCTTTTTTTAAAGGATAGCGCCTATATAGTATATATATGATATATATATAATAATTTGAATATAGTAATATATATATATATATATATATAGTATAAATATATATAATATATAGTAATATTAGTATATATATATTAGTATATGATAATATAATATATATAGATATATATATATTATATAATAGTATATATATAATGAATAAGAAGACCCAGAATACGAAACTCATTTTTCATGTATACAGGCCGACGTTTCGGGAAATATCCTTAATCCTTTTCCATTTTCAAGGCTAAAAAAGTAAAAACACTAATAAATAGTTAAGTTAAACATTTAAAAAAAGTAGACTATCAGACGTATAAAAAGATCTAAAAATACGAGAAGGGATTTAAAATTAAAAATTACTAAAAAGAAAAGAAGCTAAGAAGGAATGATTATACCAGCCAAGTCTAATAATGAGGTAGAAAACAGAAATGAATTATGAATTATAGAGAATTATAATGTTTTGTATGCCTATTGTGAGTCGAATTTTAAATATAGATTACTTGTTAGAGGATTTAGATTAATAGAGGTTTAAAAGAAGATTAGATTCAAATGTGAAGCTATATTTTGCGCTACTGATGAATAAACTTTTTAAAAGAGTATCTATTTATGATAATAACACCATAGGGATGTCATGTATGATTTATATAAGATAAGTTACTTAAAGATATAAGCAATTAGTAATTAATATTTTTTTTCTCCACTATGTCCTGATTAAGTCTTGTTGACTCTAAGATGTCTTTAACGGCGTTTAAAATTTCCTTTCTACTTGGGTAACGAAACTCTGCTTTTTTAAATGAGAATAAAGTTCGAGCTATATATTTGAGTAGTCAATTTAACTTTTTTAGAAATATTAATATTAATGTTTAAAGAAGTCCATAAAGACAAAATGGGTATGTTTTTTTCCCTCCTAAAGCGACCACCATACTGTAGACCGAGTTATTGCGTCTCTAAAATTTGTTATTTATAGTAACTGTGCCAAATGAAGTTGGAGAAAGGATAGCGTCGAAGTTTGACATACGACATTACGATAATTATTTGTCGATTATTGTTTTAAAATTACTGAAGTTCAAGACTTGGAGTAGTCCAACTTCTTGTGACTCTTTCTATCCTTTAGGTAATACACTGTATATAATTGTTTTAAACGTGCAACATATTTTGATATGTTAAATCTTTTATGAAAGACAAATTCGGAAATTTATGTAGGGGATTATAGAAAAATGTAGATTGGATTCTATTTTATAGTAATGATTTTTAAAAATTTAACAACATTATAGTATTTTTTCTTTTTTAGCCTGGAAAATTTAAAAGATATTCCGAAAACGTCAGGACCTATATGTATAATTTAAATAATAAAGATGATGATAGAAGAGGTACTGGCGCCGACCCACACTATTCTGCCGGCAAGGTCTCCTTTCTAAGGGTTCCCATTCCTAGCCCGTAAAAGAAATACTACCAAATAAGAAAACCTCAGAGACAAAGCAGATGAGAAATGCTACTACTAACCGAGCGGGGGATAAGCTTGGACAGAGACCCACCTCCAATTGAGAACACCAAAATCAAGGGTTAACAATAGGTCCAAGAGAACCCAAATTGATTTGCAAACGCGTAGTTGCGCCCAACCTGGTTCGATTGGAGCAAAAACCACGCAACCTCCTAGATCGTGCCGAGCCTATCCAAACACCACTGTGGATTATTTTCTTGGTCCGGAGATATAACCTCTGAAGAACTAACAGCTAGTGACCGTCCCGGAATCACAAGGTCCACACCGCAGCGCGCATCAAACGCTTTTAGAAGGGCCAACATTGCCAGAATAACGCAAGAAGTTAAATCTACCGCGAAACATACCCCGGCGTCCGCATATGCTGCGGAAAACCTGTGAAAAGAACGAAGCCCTGGAACCTCGCCCGCCAAACGTGCCGCGAAATTGGAGCCATTCCCCGGCCATAGGAACGCGAGTTAAAACGTAGTTCTCCGTGCGGGTCACACCAACATATTCTAAAAATGAGGATAATCTTTAAGAAAGCTAATCGTAAAGTAAGCATTGCGTTCCTTGCGAGCTGAATATAGCATAACTTATTAACAAACATAAGCTGTACAATGCTATGCGTAGTTAATTTCAGCATCGTTCACAAAACAAACATAACACAAAATGAAATCCACACCGTGATATATAATAATAGTATATATTATAGACTATACTATATTATAGCTAGTAGCCCGATAATATATATAATTCTAACTAATAGTTAGACTCACTGACTACCCCCTAAGTATATATTGGTGACAAAATAGCACCTAACATCACTATAATACTAAAAGACCAAGACGAAACACATACTCAGAATACCTTATACCTAGCCCTTATATATATATATATATTAGTATAGTCCAATATATATATATATTAGGGAAACCAGGCGGCAGCTCACCTAGTAATATACATATAACATATATCACGTATAGCACTTATTTAAACTGTTGAACGATCGTAGACCGCATCTGCACAAACAGAAATCACTGTCTCAATATAATTGTTTTGCTGGGAGTGCTTTGGCTAGCAGTATCACACGACCGTACGTGCTATATGCATCAATCAGCAAGAGACCGAGAGAGAGAGACTCCACGAAGAAACGAGAGGACCTCGAAGACGCACGAGATCACGGAGTACGACGACAGACAGCGGCGCTTGCA
>JABUQX010059360.1:55000-59069 GCA_015478945.1 Trachelipus rathkii | reverse complement strand
CGTTGTACTTCGTTCAGTTCAGATGGGTGTTTAACCGTTTCGCATTTATCGTGAAACTTTCGCGTTTTTCGTGCGCCACGCTTCAACCGGAAATCGAAGCTAACAGTTAAAGGCAATCCTAGCTATCTAAAATTCTGCAAGATGAGCTACGCAATTACAGTTTTGCCTCCTAGTCAAGTGAAAATGTTGAGAGCTCATTTTATGCTTTAAAAATAATAAAATCGGATCTAAGGATATCATCGTTAAAGGAGGATTTTATTGAAAGTTTTATTTTTAAGAAACAATTGTTTTGAATAAATTTATATTACATATGCTCAGGCAGTTCAAAGAGAAATTATTTTAAAATTTGGGAAGAAAGTGAATTATACATTTTTCTATCTTTTTAATAAATAAATCTGTTTTGAATAAAATTATATTACATATGTTCAGGCAGTTCATAGCTCAAAGAGGAATTATTTCAAACTTTAGGATGAAACTGAAATATAAATTTTTCCGTAAAAAAAAAAAAAAAAAAAAAAAAAAAAAAAAAATTTTTTTAATAAAATTATATTACGTAAATGTACAGACATAAAGTTCATCGTCAAGAGGAATTATATCAAAATTTAGGAAGAATGTGAATTATTCTTTTTTGTATTTCTTAAAAATCTTATTTACTATAAAATATTTAATTCAAAGTTAATAAAGATGTCATTTATAAACATTTATTTTCATCATACCCAAAAAGTTTTGCACGAGAGAATAAATGATTTTATAAGTGTAAATGGAGAAGGAATTATAAATAGAAGCCGGGTAATTTTAAAATACTGGAGCCGGAGTCGGAGCCGGGTGATTTTAAAATGATGGATTCGGAATCAGAACCGGAAAAAAAATTACCGGCTCCGTAGCCCTGGTTTAGACATCATATAATATATTTTGACTAAGCCAGATTGGCGGGTCTTTAGTTAGTTATTAAGGCGAAACTGCATGTTGTAACTATGACAAACTTATTAAAGCTTGCAGTGTGGTTATCTATTTTTTTATTATTATTTTGGTAGTAGTCTAGCTGGTGTATACTATGTAAGTATTGACAAGCCCTAGGGTGCTGTGTGGGTTTTGCATAAATATGTTGGGTGATTGGGTCTATTTACTCTAGTTGGCTGGGACGGGAGAAGGGTTAGCAGTGAAAAAAAAAAGATTTACTTGCTCTATCTAGTTTCTAGGCGTAGATTTCACTTCCAAATTAATCAGGTATCGGGTTGGGAAGCTGCCCTAATTTCTCAATGTTATTTTCAATAGAGAATTGGTAAACAAGTTCAAAGGCTGCATTTACAGAACTAGATTAAAGTCATTGCCGGTGGTAAACATTGAACTCACGAGTAATGAATGAGGATTTTAGAGAAAGAAGGTTAAAATCAATAAATAAGTTAATGTGTTCCATTTATAGTTTAAATAATCGGAAAATTTAAGATAATCATTAAAGTTATACCCTGTTCAGACTACGCTTGAAATGTCTACATATTATATCCAAATCCAAAATTACTTCAGTGTGAACGAAAATGGAATAAAATCTCTCGAGAAAACTAGGAAGTTTATCCCTTCCATGTCAACTATTTCTCAGAAATTAGTTTTTAACCATGGAAGATATTCCTGCTTTGGAAGCCTTATGATATGCTATTGGAACTTTTAAGTCATATTTCTAAAATAAAGGCTTCAATTCTTTAAAAAGAAAATTTCTTATAAATTTATCTTATGAGATTTACAATAAAATCATTTTTCAATAAAATTAAATAATCAATTTTCAACCCTGACCCTTGCGAGAAGAAAACGAATTAAAAATTGCGGATCAAGCCTTCATTAGGAACGAAGAAGATCCCACCACAGATAAATAAAACCAGAGAAATCTTGGCAAAGAATTTGAGTCATGTAATTAAAACCAAGATTCGGACATATATTTTTTGACGAAGAAGAGGTACTATATGAAAAGTGATAATAATATTAGTGATAGTGTTATTAATTAATGGGTAATATTGTTAATAATTAGTGTTAGTGATGGCAATATTGTTAATAATTAGGTAGTGTTGGTAATATTGTTAATTAGTGTTAATATTAATGTTATTTATAATAGTGTTAGTGATGGTTGATGTTAGTGATAACAATAATGCTTATGATGGTAGTGTTACATATATTTATACCTATATGTTTTGTGTATTTGTGTATATTTATTTACGTGTGTGTATGTATTTATGTATGTATATATGTATCTTTTTTATTTTTTAAAATATTTATTTATATTAAAGCGCCCAGTAGCTCAGTGGTTGAGCACTCGCCAAACAAAGCGAGGGTCCCAGGTTCGCAACCGGTCGGGTGGGAGAATGTGAGCTATTCTCTCCTTGGGCTTGGCTTAGTCTTGCTCGGACGTTAATTAGGGCTCTGCTCCGTGAGCAGTGGTGTTCATAAGTAAAAAAAAAATTACCTTTTAATAAAAGTTAGCTAATTTAACTAGACTTAACTGTGAGAACATCTTACCATGATTGTCGGAATCTTGAACATTGAGAAAAGATGAAAATGTGCACACTTTTTCCTGGAAAAGATTTTATTGTGTGAACGTGGTATTAAGAGATAAATAAACAGGACAGATGATTTCAGTTCTAGACTTGACATTTGCACCGAAGTCATAGGATTAGAAATGCGTTGAGACCCCAATCACAAACGCGAGAACAGATAGCGTGGTTGCGCACATGCGAACAACAACGGTGAGTGGAAGAGAGGTTATGTTCAACAAGGTAGAAATAAAATATATATATATATATATATATATATATATATATATATATATATATATATATATATATATATATATATATATATATATATATATATATATATATATATATATATATATATATATATATATATATAGAGAGAGAGAGAGAGAGATAGAGAGTGAGAGAGAATTTTCTTTATCTTTGTTTATCAGTAAAACACCTTCGTATGCGAACCAACCTAAAATGTGTAAAAAAAAACAGAAATAAAATTTATACAACTCTATTCTATTAATTTGATATATCAGCTTTTTAAATATTGAATCTTAAGTTAGAGAGAGAGAGAGAGAGAGAGAGAGAGAGAGAGAGAGAGAGAGAGAGAGAGAGAGAGAGAGAGAGAGAGAGAGAGAGGTAAAAATGACAAAAATTTTTATAATTTTCTTTGAAAAAGGAAACATTGAAAACCTGCCTTAGCTCAGCATCTTTTTCCTTTACCTAAAACCAATATATATATATATATATATATATATATATATATATATATATCTATATATATATATATATATATATATATATATATATATATATATATATATATATATATATATATATATATATATATATATATATATATATATATATATATATATATATATATACTCTCTCTAATCTCTCTAACAACTCCCAGGAAGGGCTTTCGCCCTGTCAGTTGGTCCAGCATCTTCGCCTTCTGGCCCGAAACTATCAACCCTAAAACACTCTAGATTCCAGAAAACCATTTCTCAGCTCCCTGGTTTCCGACGCCAGTCCTCGAGTTAGACACTCTCAGGTAGGGTTTTCGCCCTTTCAGTAGAACTAGCATCTTCTTCCATTAGGGCTCAAAACTCGTTCTCCCAGAGCTCTCCAGAGGATCCTGCTTCTAGGCTCATAAGATTTCAACGCTGGTCCAAGAGTAGTACAAGCAGAAGGAAAGGACCGGGTTGCTAGCCCTGTCGCCCTGTAACCATGCGAAGAAAATCTTCATATTGACAAACAATATACATATATATATATATATATATATATATATATATATATATATATATATATATATATATATATATATATAGAAAAATATATTTATTTTTCCTGTTATATATATATATATATATATATATATATATATATATATATATATATATATATATATATATATATATATATATATATATATATATATATATATATACAGTATATATATATATATATATATATATATATATATATATATATATATATATATACTATCTATACCTATATATATATATATATATATTTATATATATAAA
>JABUQX010059360.1:40000-47500 GCA_015478945.1 Trachelipus rathkii | reverse complement strand
TTAGCTTAATTATATATATATATACTATTATATTATAAGAATTATATTTCATTTCGTATTAAGATGACTTATAATATATAATATATATATATATATATATATATATACTATTATATATATCTTATATATATTATTATATATTATATATATATATATTATATATATCGATCACAACTTTCTATTTGTCGGGCATCTTATTTAAGATGAAAAGCACACCAGGTGCCTTGCTTAAAGAAACTTTTATTATAGTAAAACACGTTTCGGAATCCACGTCTTCTATATCAGTCTAAAAAATACATATAAATAACCTATAATAACAATAAGTAATGGGACCATAAATACATAATAAAGTAAATATATTATCTTGGCTCATATTAGTTATTGTTTGTGGTCTCCTTATCTTATTTATGTATAGCTTATTGATACTCATGTTTTTTTAGCCTGATGAATGGGACACACACGTGGATTCTCCGACAGCCGTATCACCATTAAATACAACAGCCTTCTCCCACTCTCGAAAGGCCCTGCGTGGCCTGCCTTTCACTCCTCTAAACTACTATATCTATACCTACCATATACCTTCTCAATTATATCACCTACTCTCATATATCTTATATCATATACCTATCATCTCACATATCGATATATATTATTATATTACTACCTATATACTATCATACCTACTATATATCATACCTATATACTTATACTTATATTGATTTATTACTACTATCTATATCCCACTCATACTACCCTATACCTATATACCTACCTACAACCTACGACAGCAACAGACAAATACTCTAAAATCTAATCTCATCCGTAAACCCGTACTCTTGCATTACTTACCACGATACATCTTAATCTCCAGCTACCTCTCTTCATAAATACATATAAACATTTCCAATATAACACAATTCGCATGCAACTAAAACCATTAACATATCTCTATGTACCCATTAACTTCCACAATACTAACTACAAAGGCTTGGTGTGACCAGGGTAAACGAGTCCTCAAATCAAACGTACGCTTAGTCCGTTACCATATCCAGCACATTAGGATTAAAAGAAAAAACTCAATAATACCAATAAATACTTAAACAACAAGCAAATCATAACACGAAAGAAGTTAGCCCGAGAAAAAGGCTGAATGATCACCAGTTTTTTCCCGACACCTCTCGAGCATCCAAACGAGTGCCAAAGAAGTCTTATGGAAATATTATGTAGTTAAGTGATTCTCTACTCTTAACGATTCCAAAATTTTAAAAGTTCTTTATTCTGTTGACCCGCCATTTCCTCCAAAGAATGAAGAAGTTTTGAAGAGATATAGGGTCCTTAGATATATATATATATAGTTGAAATAATATATAATTTGTAAAAGAATGTACCATGTGTTTGAACGCTCGCACATTTTAGTTGTAAGCTTAACGATCTTGAACATACCACTCACGCCTCCGACTCGCTGCCAGTACCGCACATCTTACTAATTTCCTGTAACCGCATGTGTGATCCTCAAGCTCTGGGAATGTCTTTCCTTTAACTATCCTAAAGAAACTGCCAATCTGAGCTTATTCCGTTAATAACGATATACAGAACTCTGCATTCGTGGCATAAGCTCTTCTGTTTCAAGAATGTTTTACTAATCTTCGCGACCAGTCGAAGATCAATCTGCAAAGGTACATCTGTAAGGAAGCCGCAGCTTTACAACACTCTTACAACAACACTTTCCATAATCTACCTCACAAATCAGCAGTTCACCTACCTTCATGAAACGTACCTGCAATCCGTCATTGTCTGTCACTAGTACTCAATCTTGACGATAAATTCACTCTTCTTGGACTTACCGGACGCTGATCCTCCTGAGAAGATATGTACCTCTCTATGAATTGATTCGCTCGCTCTCTCAACATCTCTCTCGATCATTTTCACCTCTTCATCAGCTTTTTCCCAATCACGTTTCTGAGCGCCTCATTCTTCCAATTCTTCCCCAACAAAATTGTTGTGCTGCCAGATAAAGACGCTGGCTGCTCATTGGAGCAAGCATGCCCTGCTCCGCAACTCGAAGCTTTCATAACACAAAACGCAGAAAAAAAGTTATTACCCACATCCTCCATTCTCTCGCTCGAAACTTCGCGCACGCACTGCACCACTCGCTACCCCGCACTCCCCTGTATTAACTTGCAGACTTCTCAAGCCTCTCGCTCACTCACCCCTGCTTGGAATTCATTCTCACGAGTTTTGTTTCTTAAGAGCTAGACACTATTTCACCAACTTACTCTGTTTTATTTTCCATTCACTGAAAATAACTCGCATGCCTTCTATAAACACTCTTCGAAAACCGGTAGTTTAATTAAACACATTCTCCATATCACCAAATCTCAACTCTGTTCCTAACACAATTGGACTGTTTGAAACATTTGATTTTGATCATAACTTCTTATTTTTTAAAAAAATTACGTATGTAAAAAATGCCCCAGAAAAAACACTCATCGTAGTAACAAAAACTTATAATGTTTCAAATCTTGTTCGTCAACATGGAAGACACTGGAACTAATTTTCTAAACTTCATTCCAAACTCAACACAATCTTTATATAGAATCATCCTGGTAAGAAGCAGTCCACAGGTAAAATGAAATACAAACTTATATCTTTACATACTCTTCTGCCAGTAATAATCTGTATTTAAATAACTATCGATTCCAAATACTGTTTCACGTTGACCTAAGCCCTAAGCATATTTTCTATGAGATATGGAAAGTCATCAAAATGAATGTACATAGTAATTTCAGATAGAGTGCGATCTGTTCTTCTCTAATATGAAAAAAGATGCAAATAGAAATATAGAACACATACAATTTTTTTATTCACATGACTCAAATCATGGTAAATTCTAAACATGAAAGTTTCTTGATTACATATTCTAGACCTCGTTTTCTGTCGATTTTTCAAGCAATATGGTTTTAAGAACTACTTCTTTGACCCACAATGCATGTGGTAGTCGTTTATAGCGCCAAGTAGGATTATTTATTGCCAATCAATTGTACTTTACTTGTTTTCATTAATTTTTAAGCAATTTTTAAATGAATTCATCATATATTTAGCAGCCAATTATTCAGTTCAGCCAAAAAAGTATGATCCATAGATTCTCAAATGTTTCATTACTTGAGAAAAAAAATAATGCTATATGTATTCCACAATTCAAACTCCTTCCCGTTAATACTCTGTTACATCAACAATGATGTGCTGGCATTAGTTTTCAAATACGGAATTTGACATTTAGATTATTCTACACTCCAGGACTCAATACTCCATACACTTAAGTAATTTCAATACCTCATTTTAATGATTAGGTAGGTGGTGTAACCAAGCTTTTCAATCAATTGGTAGATAGTTGATGGTGGGTCACTAGTTTCCAGGCTTGAAATTGAATATATATATATATAATATATATACTAACTATATAAATATATATAATTATAATATAATATAATACATACCATACTATATATATATATATAATATATATTATAATATATATATATTATATTAATATATTAATATATATATATATCTTCATATATATTTAATATATATATATATATACTATATATATAGTATATATATATATATATAATATATATATATAATATGAAATTCACACTTAAGGATATATACTATATATAATATATATATATATATATAAATATTATATATATATATTATATATATATATATATACTATATATATATATACTATATATCTATATATTATATATATATATACAACTATATATATTACTTGATTCAATTTCAACTGACTATATATATTATAATATATTATATATATAATCTATATATATATATACCCTATATACTAACTACTCACCCTCATACCCTCATACCTACCCTATACCACCCCTAACTCCACAGTTAAGTTACCAGTCAAGATAATACCCTATATATATACCTAAACTACTCATTATCACTTATATCCTATATATACCATACCACTTATCTCTCTCAACAGTAATGTTAGAATCATACCTGTACCCATCTTAATCCTCTAGCAACTATTTCCACACTTTAACAAACTCTTAAAGACAACCCGCGAACGTCTAAAGTTACCCAGCACTCTATGTTCCAATGACGAATTTATCAGAGGTATTAATTTTGACTTGTACTCTCAGCGTTCGAAGTATACAGAGCAGAAAAGAGACGACGAACGAGAGACGAGAGCAGAAGAGAGACCAGACGAGAGACGAGAAGAGAGGAGCAGAACGAGAGAGAAGAGAGAAAGAGAGAGAGGAGAGCAGAGATTTAGCGCAAGCAATCTGATCCGAAGTAAGGAGAGCTAGTAGGAATGGAGAAACAGATATCCGTGGAACCCCTATAGATGTATGGATGGAAGTAAGCGGTTGAGCAAATAAAATTTGTTTGTTCTTGGTTTTCTCGGAATTCAAATCGGATTCCATCTCAATGCCATAACTTCTTATCAGACGTTCATTCTTGCTATAGATTTGGTTTGGATTTCATATTTTCGGGCTTACTTATACTTTACACACCAATTACCACGGACGATGATTTTCCTGAACCTCTCTCCTCTCTCTCTGACTCCTCTCCCTCTTCCTCTCTCTCCTCCTCTCCCTCCTCTCTCTCTCTCCTCTGTCCACCTCTCTCCCCTCCTCCCCCCGCCCCACCACCCTCTTCCCTCACTCCCTCCACCTCTCTTGATGGCTACTACCCACCTCCCGCCGGTATGCAGAAGAGCTCGTCCGTCGCGATCCGTTTTATCGCAAACTGCACCACCCCGCACCCACCCCTCTCCTCTGTCAACTTTCCTCGACCCAAGAGAACTCGCTGAACTTGCATACCCCCATCTACAGGTTTACGTACGTCGAAAAATAATCACAACCGCGCTTAACAGAGAACCACCATCAACCACACCCCCTAAATCACTACCGCATACCCAACTTCTCAAAGCGACAACATTGTGTTGTATATTAAGTAGCCCAACTCTTCCAGATTATCTACTACTACTTCATCGTATCCTTGTATTACTTCGCTCTTCATTTATTGCACTTCTCATAATATATTATACTTACTACCAACTACACTATATCTTCATACTCACCCCTACTTACCTACTATATACCCTACTATCAACCTCTATACCACCTATACCCCCTACCTCATTATAATCACCTACCCTACCTACTACCTAATACCCTATACTATATAATCTCATCATTATATAAGTATATACTATACCTTATATACCTATACTATGTCTAAACTTGCCTAATGTTAACATCCCTCTCAACATCTCTCTGAAACACTAACTACCTTTTGAAACTAAACTGCTAATGATGCTTATACCAGCCTTAACAGTTATTCTCCCCTTATTCTCATAATTTTACCACCAACGGAAAGCGTACAGGATATCTCCCCTACTTTTTAAAAACGAAAAAATAATCCTTAAACGAAGCAATAACAAATCAGTAACACACACCAGCAGCTCTCTGCGCCCCAAGACATATCTCCCGAGAAACACATTTGGCTTCACCCAATTATTCTCAGCACCAAACCTTTAACATGTGACCTCTCGAAATATCCTCTACACCCCCCGCCCTCCATTTTCTTCAACTATAACTCAAATACACACCTCAGAACCACCCTCGCATAACTAACACTCTCCCACTTACATATCTCCTGATTCCCATCACGCGCCCACACTCCAGCCAGACTACTCTCCCTTCGGTCTATCCTTGCGTCAGCACCCACTCACACAGTTCATTTCTTGTTTCTCCCTACACATCTCATTTGTTCCTCTCTATTATAAGCAGAGAGCAGAGACGAACGAGAGAGAGAGAGAGAGAGAGAGAGAGAGGAGGAGAGAGAGACGAGATGAGAGAGACCGACGCACGAGAGATTATTCGACAATTACTCTCTTTATCGCCTCCCTTCGTCTGTAACGATAAAATCTCATAAACGTTACTGCCAAAAATAACCGAATTATGCAATTGGACACCAAACTCGAATTTGAGAAGCTCCTTAAGTTTAAAACCATTTTGGAAAACCAAAAATAGAAATATATATTTTAACTATCCCTTCAACGCGTTAATTAACATATGTACATAAATAAGATACGATGTTTTTTTTTTTTTTTTTTTATAGTCCCTTTGATCTTCAACTGCTCGTATTCTAAAAACACTGCTTCCGATAGACCGTAATGAATTATGACTGGACAATAACAAAAAATGCAATATTGTATAACACTGTTCCGAAAACGAACAGTTGCTAAAAATAAGAACACTATGCAATAACGAGAGAGAGAGAGAGAGAGGAGAGGAGAGAGAGAGGAGAGAGAGAGAGAGAGAGAGAGAGAAAGAGAGAGACGACGAGCAGAGAGAGAGAGAGAGACGCGCAGAGAGACCGAAGCGACCGAGCCAGCACGCAGACAACGCACAGCGAGAGAGAGAGAGAGAGAGCATTGCTTTCCCACAGGCATTTAGAGGACTTACTTGAAGGATGAGAGAAGAGAGAGAGAGAGAGAGAGAGAGAGACGCCAGCAACAAGAGACAGAGAGACACAGAGAGAGAGAGCAGAAGCCAGACCGACGACGAGCACGACGAAGAGACGAGAGACGCACGCCCACCAGATTGTTAAACAAAAATTTGACTGAGAAACGGATTTTGAATATTTTAATAAGCATAATAAAAAATATTATATATTGATGATGTGAAAAAAAAAAAAATAAATATAAAGAAAATAAATACAGGATAAATTAAAGAAAAATACAGATCGATAAAATCAGATAACCCTTTATTTTCCCAAGCACGTCAGAATTTAGAAATCCTTACAAATTAATAAATAGGTATAATTTTAAGGGGACTGAACAAGCGAACATGCAAGAGATAATTGGACACATAACATGACACAACAAGACGGGAAACGGTGATCAATAGACGAAAACACACACAACACAAACAACAAGCAAAACGATCCAGAGTACATTCCATTTTAGGGATAAAACGAAATTACCAATTCAAGGAGTCAGAAAGGTAAATTCTGCTCCAAGAGAGAGGAGAGAGAGAGAAGAGAGAAGAGCAGAGAGAGAGAGGAGAGAGAAGAGAAGAGAAAGAGAGAGAGAAGAAGAGAGAGTTATGTTAAATGTATGTTCTAAAGTTTCGACTCCACTAATCTACTCGATATTGGCTCGCTCTGGTTCGGCTCCGGCTCCGACCTAGCGATATACCGTCGACTCCGTCTTCACGGAACCAAGACCCTGTGTTACAAATAGCGTTAACGTTAACCAACTATTTTAATAATCTCTATAATAGTTTCCGAGTTTCAAAAATAATACACACCAGTCTTGGAAACAAAATAACAAATGTAAGTGTAAAACAACATGGTACTGTAAGTTATGGTCGTATGTTTGCCGTACATGAATGCCCCTTTGGCATTGAACATGGGCATTTAAAGGTCCTTAAATTGTGTAGG
>JABUQX010059360.1:22500-25000 GCA_015478945.1 Trachelipus rathkii | reverse complement strand
CTGAAAAACTGTCTGTGGTAAATATTTTATAGACTTGTATCATGTTCCCTATGACTGGGAAAATTTGAAGGGGACATAATGGCATATTCGGACGATCTGGCATGTTGGGGCGAGAGAGAGGAGGCGATTCGAGAGGTGGTGGGGTTGTTTGCGGAGGAGTTGGAGGAAGCAGGGATGAAGATGAACATACTGAAGACAGAGATATTAACAGTAACCGGAGGAAATGAGGAGGGGATGAGAATGAGGTGAGAGAGGAGGAGGTGAAGGCGGTAAGTACCTGCAATTATCTCGGAGGGTGTTTTTAAAAGAAGGGGAAGGAGTGGAGAAGAGATTAGAGAAAGAATGGAAAAGTTATGTATTAGTTTTATGAAAGCGGTATACCCAATGATGAAAGATAGAACAATCGGAATAGAGGTAAAAAAGTGATTTTTAACAACATACTGACTCCGACACTGCTGTACGAGCCGGAAACATGGAACAACAACGAGAAGAAGAGGAGAGTAGAATACAAGCGGCGGAGATGGGATATTAAGAACTATGTTGGAAAAGAGTAAGAGAGACAGAAAAAGAAATGAAGTTATTAGAGAAGATATAGGTGTGAAGAAGATGGCACTGAAGATGGATGTGGGAAGATTGAGATGGTGGGGACATCTAGAGAGGATGGAGCAGGAGAATGCCGAAAAGAAAATGGGAATGGACACCAGAGGGCAGAAGACGCAAGTTTGGAAGACCGAAGCAGAGATGGGCCGGAAATCCGGTGGAGGACTCTGGAAAGATGTCAGCTACCAAATATGAGAGCGTTGAAGAGAAGAGGAATAGTGCAGGAGAGGAATCTGGAGAAAGATGCTTGCGCGGCTGACAGGATGAAGAATCCTTCCTGGGAGGGAAAGAAAGAAAGAATATATATATTATATATGTTAATATATATATATATATATATATATAATATAATATTATATATATATATATATATATAATATATCTATATATATATATATATAATATATATATAATTATATCTATGGAACAAAATTATTTCACTCATTAACTCTTCATGGACCACAAATATATTTCCTCATTTCACTCTTCATGGACCACAAACATATATTTTTTCATTTGACTCTTTATTAACTATAATTTTTTATTATTATTAAAATTATAATTAAAAATTTTAAGTCTCAAAAAATTTGATAACTTTAATTCTTTAGGGAAGGGGTCTACGGATTAATATATATATTATATATATAATATATATATATATATATATATATATATATATATTATATATATATATATATATATATTATATATATATATATATATTATATATATATATATATATATATATATAAACTACTGCATTACTTAGTTACATGAACTTACATCTAATATCATCTACTCATTGAATGATTAGTTCTTAAAAATAGAATAGCATCTGCCAGGTACTCCTTCATTTTTTCCTCTTTGGTCTGATTTTATAATGCGAAGAGCAGAAAAGCAGTTCCACGCTACTTGCGTTGGAGGTAGAGCAGTAACAGGCAATTTTCAGCGTCTTGTTACCAATGTCTTGATAATCTTCGAAGTTACAATAAAATTTTTCACTTCTTTCAGTGGCAGGCAAAGAATTTTATTTAAAGTTTTATGGAAATATTGGTGTAAGCAAGGATTAGGAAGGACCTTGACCTTTTTCTTGAGGCCATCGACGCTTTCGAATAAAGGCTTCTTCAATATCTTAGAAGCTTTTCATACTAAGTTTATGCTCGAATGGATGATTTCGGTTTTGCTGATAGGGGTATGTTTGTTAGGCTGCGTTGTTGAAAGTAGGTGAGAGGTTTCAGGTTCATGGTGAGCTAGTGGGTGGATGGATGAGATTGTCAGTTTTCCATCATGTTAACATAGATGGTATTAGGGTTAGGTTATTGTGATGTTGGGTATATGTTCACGTCTGTTGTTCTTTCTTGAATTCTTGCGCGAGCTTGCTATATCGGTGCCATCTTTATGAAATATTGGCTACAGTTGTGCAGGTTGTTAAGGTGTGCGAGTGCGATTTTGAGTGGTCTGCGTGTGTGTTTGTTGTTGTTGTTCTTGAGCTAGTTCTAGCTTAGGGCTGACTGGGGCGTCTGAGTATGGGATGTTGTGGATAATTCTAGGTAGTGTAAGTGACCGTATTCGTAGTATAATGTAGTGTGGGGAGTTGTGAGATTAGCCTGTGTCTATGTTTGTGGTCTCTTATGAGAATGATTGGGTGTAGTGGATTGTAGTGGTTTGCGTAAATGCTGCGGTATTACGTTCGTTAGCATTGTGAGTGTTCTTGTGTATGGTTATTCCGCATGTCCGAGGTGTCTTTGATAGTAGGTAGTGATATAGGGTTTATATTACATTTGGTTGGAGTGTATAGTGGGTTGTTGAAGTGTGTTGAATTTATTGATGAATGTAGATTAGATGTTGTCGTCATGAGATCTGGACAAATTAGTGTAGATGTGTGGCTGTAAGGGTTGTT
>JABUQX010059360.1:5000-12500 GCA_015478945.1 Trachelipus rathkii | reverse complement strand
AATTGAGTTGAAGCGAGATAAACTGCGTATTTTGTCGAAGGTGCGCGGTCAATTGGCTGAGAACTGACTGATTTGTGGTAAGAACAAGGGTGCGTAGGATGTTAGAAGTGTGGATCAAATCTTTACATGAAACAAAAATATAGAAATAGAGAGGAAGAAATAAATTTGTATTTAGCTATTATGATTTGCAACAGCTTATGATAGCATAATAGGAACTCATGACGTTTAGTGACATATGTTGTTGGTGGTAGGCCCCTGAATGGAATCAAAATTATGAATGACGTAGTGAGCCGTGTGTAAGAATAAATGTATGTCGAATTTATTGCGGTTTAAATTAATAGCGGATGAGCAGAGTGAGGCAGGATTTGCCTCCTTGGATTATTCACTTGTATATGGGTGGGACTATGAAATAATAGATTGGTGGCAGATATGTGGTGTTTAGATATCGAGAATGGAGAGAGTGGAGGGGTATCTCTACCTATTAAGCGGATAATTGGTTTTGTGCGGAATCTAAGGTTGAGAGGATTGAGAGATTTGTCAGGTGTAAAAGGAGGTTTTGAAGTAAACGTTAGAATTGATAGTTAATGGTGTATTAGACAGTCCCCGATTGTAAAGTATATTTTATGATGGTGGAGCAAGCTGAACAATGTTCTGATATAAATATTTAGATCAATTTATGAAAATGAACGATATGCAGAGTTTAGTAGAAATTTTAATGGCAGAATGGCTGGCAATTAAATCGTTGGGATTGTTTGTGCGTGAACTGAAGGAGATTGAAGATGGGTAGAATTTGCAGGGTGTGTAAAAGGAAGGTTGAAAGTAAACGTAGATATGAGTAAGTATGTTGAGTCGACAGTCCTCCGTGTAATATGTTAATGGTAGCAGCTGGAACAAAAGTGTCTGGAGTATAAATATTAGGATATTATGTGATGAAAATGAACGGAATGATGCAGAGTGTAGTAAGAATGTTGTGAATGGCAGGAATGTGCAAGTAAATCGTTTTGTGGATGTAAAGTGACTAAGTCTGAGCGCGCTTAGGGTTTACATGAGTATGTTGTTATCTGCTGCTAATTTATAAGCAGTAGACTTATGTCTATAAGAGGTATAGATTCAGATGGTGTCATAGACAATGATAGGGTTTTAGGTGGAGAAGAGTTAAAAAATGAAATGACGTATAAAGAATTATTGCGTTGAAGAAAGGATTAAATAGAGAAATAAATGAAAGACCGTTGAAGATGGTTCGTCATTTTTGTGAAAGGATGGATATAACGGTTGGTTAAGCGGATGTATAAGTTGAGTAGTTGTCTGGGAATCGACCGCTGGGAGACCGAAGAAAAAGTAGATGAAGTCAGTAACGGGGATTGCCTGAGAGAGAAAATGGAGTATTTGCAGACGAGAAGAAAGTGCATAATAGAGTGAAATGCGGTTAAGGGGGTATGGTTGTGGCCAACCTGGGCCAAGGACGAACCCCACACTACGAATGATCCATAGGAGGGTTCCGCCGCGGTCCCGTGAAGTTTCCTAGTTGGTTTTCTGACTGCGACGAGTCTCACTAAATTAAGATAAAGGGGCGTAAGCGGCTTTCCTTTCGACTTGTTCCATAGCTTTACTGCTTTCTGCTCGGGTGCATGTCCCACGCACATTACCCCCCCCCCCCTCCCAGTCTTGCGAAAGAAGTATGATTGATGATGATGATGATTGATGATGATGATGATAATAATACATTTTATATGAATGATGATGATGATGATTTTTACAATCTATTGCTAAACAGCTGAGACCAATAAATTCTTCTATAGTATAGCATCGACGGAACCAGGGGCATAACAAGAAAATTAGAAAAAGCATGCCATCTTGAATAAGAAAGCATGCATTCAGCAATAGGTGTTAAAATTTTGGAAATAGGTTGCCACAGGAATTGTGCAGTGTGACTCCGATTCAACATTAAAAAGGGTTGGATAATATTGGATGGTTGGTATCAGTATAGTATATTTAGAAGAAGCCAAATGTCTGGTTTTAGTACAGTAGTATTAATGTTAGACTAGCATGTGTTGACCATAAATTATGTTTTAAGGCATGGATGGTTTGTATCATATATCATATTTTTTTTCTTTTTTTTGACTAAGCCAAAATTGGGGATTTTTACAATTTGACAAAACCTAGGGTGCTTTTGATTTGCATGAGAGCATGTTGTTAGTGTTGATGGGACAGTCTCATAGGTCCATTGCTTTCTTACTGTTCCCAGATTTTCTTAGTTCTTATGCTCTTTAATGATATATAATATAATATATATATATATAATATATATATATATATATATATATATATATAGTTATATATATATATATATATATATATATATATATATATATATAATAATATTATATATAATAATATTATATATATAAAGTCTACCACTCACGGGCAAAGCCCTACTCTTGGAAAGAGGAATAAATTATAAAAAATAAAGATATTTTTTGGTTGTTCATCATGTTTATAATTCTGCTTGTTGAATCCGAAATCGGTATTCACGTAGCTTAGGCCTTAGAGCCTTAGACAACCATATTTACAGTTGTGTCTACCTATATAGGAAATCTAATGAAACATACGCCGCAGTTCTACATATTTTTGGTGTTGTTAGTGTCTGTTGCCGTTAGGTTTTCTTCCTTTTAGATTAAAGGAGAAAACCTTAAAAACCTAAAAAAAAAACTTATCTATCTATCTAAGAATGTAATTTATTTTTTATAGTATTGTTTTACGTACTTCACAGCCTAAAGTTAAAGTTTTATAAAGTCTATCTATCTATCTATCTATCTATCTATCTATCTATCTATCTATCTATCTATCTAGGTGAGTAGCAAGTAGCATAAGTGATCTATTTATTCATACGCTATTTTTGCCGAAGTGAATGGAGGAAGGAAGGAAGCTCAAATTAACCTGTAATATATTTAGAACAATTTCCCCCCAAAGAGTCTCACGTTTACCCTAAACGCAGAACATCGTGAGCAGCTTAGTTTGAAATATATTTCATTCTCTAAAATTAGAAGAGAAGAAGGAAAATAATGCCCGTGTAAAATAAAAGAATTTATGGGGAAAGACCGAAATAGTTCCTAATTAAGTTTTAGATCAGCGAACATCTGCCAAGGTAAGTTAGGCCCAAACATATGGCACGCGCTACAAGAACAACGGATGCTTCTGAATTGTCCTCGTTGTTTAGAAAGCACATGCATTTTTTTCCTTCACCACACACACGCACACACACGTACACACACACACAAACACACATATGTACATATATAGATCATTTTTATATTGTGGGTACTAGCTTTACTCGTTAAAGTACAATTTTTTTTACTTTTGAGAATTATTTTTAGTAACTGACATGGTCTGCTTGTGTATATGTGTGTGTGATAAGACTATTCCAGGGTACCAAAATAAAACACGAGCTGGAATTCGCGTCCTTGAGATGAATGTCTATGGGCATAAAGCATCTGTTCCATTTAGAGAAGATATTTATTACTTACCTTGGACGACAAGGTGTGGGTTTATATCGTCCTCTCCTGTTGTTACATGATAAGTACTGATAAGATTGTATAGCCTATATATATATATATATATATATATATATATATTATATATATAGATATATATAGATAAATATATATTATATTAGTTATATATATATATATATAAATGTATACAATAAATATAGTATAAATGTAATATATAGTATATATATATATATATATATATATAATATATACTAATAATATATATATATATCTATAGATATATATATACTATATATATATATATATATTATATATATATATATATATATATAAGCGCAGGGGAGATGTCTTGAGGATCCAAACCACCCAGTGACTTTATTAAGCTTTAAACTTAAAGTCTTCCATCTGTCTTAAGCAACTTTCAGATTTTCAGTCTAAATATGGCACCCTGCCTCCCTCACCCACAGAAATTTAAATTATGCAATTCCTTTGATTTCTTTTTATTTCGATTGACCATGTTTGTAGTTCGAGCTTTCGGAATGCATATGGAAAAATGGTGTCTGATGTTAATTTGTGTCGCATATAATCAAGTGAGGAACCTTTGTTCTTAAAATCTTAAACAGTAATTAATTTTCTTCTTAATTTGAACACTAAAATTAATTCTTCTATATTTTAAATTATCATTATTAATTTGTTTCTGGAGAAACGTTTCAACTTTTTAAGTTATATTTCTTGTACAATGGAGGGAATATTTTTTTCTTCCCTACTTGTTTTTATTGTTTTTATCTCCTCTGGTGGGCAAAGGCCAAAGGCCTGTCTAATTCCACCAGAGTTGGGAGGGGGTTCCTGGGGCATATCCAGTTTAAAGGCGGACATGCCCCGTTAAACTGCGCTTGAAAGTTTGCAAGCCAAAAGTAGTTGGGAAAATATATAAAGGAAGTGTGTTCCAGACTTTACCTAAGGAATACATGTAAGATTGAGCATAGAGGTTAAGCCTGAGGTTAGAGAGTTGGATAAAGTGTTTAGTATTTCTCAAAGACTAGTTATTCGTTAATTAAATAATAATTAATTAAGATTATTTAATAACAATGTAAATAATACGAAGGAAGTTTGGTATAGAATTACAGAAGAGAATTGAATAATTCAAGTAGACCAAGAAAATGTCGAAACGAATGTTGTTCACGGTGAAGACTCGATTTCTGGAAAGAGTTCATCATATTCTTCTATTTTTTGAGAGGGGCTCACCGACTAAGAGAATATGCCGTTTTTCCAGGCAGACAATATAACAACTGCCAAATATAACAACCCTTGATCTTTAGAGCATGGTTATTTTTTCCCTCTTACATTATGTGATGTTCTGAGTTTAATTGATATTGGAAATTTGATAATTGCAAAGTTACACGACCCCCTCAGCCTGTGTTAAATATTCATCTGTGAGAGAAGATTATATTTCTCCTGGGTTTGACGTCTGGAACAACGTCTCTCGTCTGAAACATAACAAGTATTAGGCCTGTTGCACATTAGCGGGGACTAGCCCTAATTGTCGACAGGGAAAATGGTCGACATGACATAAAAAAAAATTTCTGTACATCTCGCCGCAGGCGTTAGGTTACGTTAGGTTAGGTTAGGTAAGGTTAGGTTAGGTTAAGTTAAGTTAAGTTAAGTTGTTAAGTTAGGTTAGGTTGCGCGTTAAGTTAGTTTTAGGCTACTTAGATAAGTTTAGAGGGTTAATTTAGTTGGCGTAAGTTTGTGAGTTAGGTTAGTAGTTAGTTAGAGGTTAGTTAGTTTAAGTAAGTTAAGTTAAGTTAAGTTAAGTTAAAAGTTATTAAGTTAGAGGTGCCGTTAAGTGTCATAGTTAGTTAGGTTAAGTTAGGTTAGGTATAGTTTTATTGGATTCGTTAGAGAAACTCTAAATAACCAGATTTTTTTTTCTTACAAATGTTTACTATTTCACCTGACGATCATTTTCCCTGGCGACCATTTGGATTAGCTTCACATTAGCTACTATTTGCATGAAATTCCATCAATCTTTTTTTCGAATTTAAAAAACTGCAAAAAAAAAAAAAAAAATAATAAAAAAATAAAAATAAAATAAAAAAACAAAAAAAAAGTGAATGTTTTTAAAATTGAGAAGGAACAAAAACTTTTTTGTAGTTTTTTTATTTAATATTTATTTTAATTTTATTTTAATATATTATATATATATATAATATATATTAATATATATATTATATATATAATATATATAAAAATATAAAATAATAAAATAAATATCTTTATTATATATTATATATATATATATATATATATATATATATTATATATATACAAAGATTAAAAAAATAAAACATTATTTTGCTATTTTCGAAACAGGACTACTTTCATGCACCAAAGTCAATAATTCTCTCTCTCTCTCTCTCTCTCTCTCCTCTCTCTCTCTCTCTCTCTCTCTCTCTCTTTATTCAAATTATTTAAATTCTCTCTCCTCTCTCTCTCTCTCTCTCTCTCTCTCCTCTCTCTCTCTCTCTCTCCTCAGAAGAAGAAGAAGAAGAAGAAGAAGAAGAAGAAGAAGAAGAAGAAGAAGAAGAAGAAGAAGAGAGCAATTACCCTAGGATCAAATAAAACCACATCAATTTATAAAAAATAAAGAATGAATTTAAAATAATAATAGTAATGTCTTCAATTTCATTGCTATTTTTAATTATAATAATAGTATTTTATCAATTTCATTTCTATTTATTATTATAATTACTTTTATTATAATATCTTCTTTACTAATTTTATTAGAATAGTAATTTATACATTAAAATTATCAATTAAATTAACTAAATTTGATTAATCTCTTAAATTTTATTACTATTTTTTTTAATTATAGTAGTAATCTCTTTAGTCTCATTACTATTTTTTTTTATAGCATTTAAGATCTTTTAAAAACGCAAACCAATATTTCATCAAATAAAATTATTTTGTAGCTTTTTCCGTTTGTGAATCGCTGGATTAAAGTCTGACACTTTTAGTAAAAACTTTTTTAGCTTTTGTAAGAGCATAGGATTTTTTTCTCCAAAAATTGGAAGGGATTCGCTAGCCTTCTTTTTTTGTTATATTTTTTTATTTTTTTTTTTTGTGGACCTTATTTTATTACAGAATTTTGTGAGAATAATCGAACTCTGTGAGAAAATTTAAGTGTGTGATTGTCAATAATGACAGTTTTTTCTTATGGTAGTAATATAATAGGGTTATTGTACACAAATTTCTAACAATTCAACAAGGGCTCCTGAATATATATATATATATATATATATATATATATATAAAGTATATATAATATATATAATATTATAATATATATATATATATATATATATATATATATATATATATATATATATATATATATATATATATATATATATATTATAATAATATATATATATATATATATATATATTATATATATATATATATATAATATAATATATATATATATATATATATATACTATTATTATTATTATATAATAATATATAGATAATATATATATATTATTATATATATAATCCCATTAAAATATATTTAAACAAGTTTAATTATAGTTATTCTAGAAATCTAAAGATCCAGATGAGTAGAATAATGAAAGTAATAAGTAACTTTTTTATTATCTAAATTGAGGCGAGAGCTCACAATGGCCTTTCCCACAGAGTCTAAAAATTCAGGTAGAAAGAAATTCACCTTTATAAGGGCGTATAAGAATTTTTTTTTTATTCCTTATATGATTTTTTTTCCTTCATCTACTACGCATTATTAGTCCTCGATCGTCATTGATGGAAACCAGAGTAAATTATTTTCTTGAAATGTTTTAAAGGACGAGTCTAGGGCCTACAGTACATAGGCTTTATAGAACGGGCTTACATAGGCTTAGGCAACGAGCTAACTTTAAAAATAAAAGGTCTAAAAGAACAATTAAAAAAGTATATGTTTAGTTGTGAAA
>JABUQX010059360.1:0-2500 GCA_015478945.1 Trachelipus rathkii | reverse complement strand
CAGCAGAATATTTCATATGACATGTCTTCACCTAAAAAGGAAAAGGAATTTTGGATACTGGAAACAATTTATTATTATATTTGAACCTCATGTCTGATATTGATATATTACCAGCTGAAATAGTTGTTAACTTTCAAATAATGATTTTACGCTTTGCACTACCTTCACATACTTGTGCTGAAAACTTCCTCCTCATCAGATGAAGGTCAAAAGTTGTTTTGACTTCCGTTAGATCTAGTGCTGGTAAGGCTGTGAAATTTCATCTTCAGAAGTTCCCATAAATTACCATCCTCTCCCCTATCGTATTTTAAAATTGCGATTAATCAGATTTCCTTTCCATGGAGCTGTAAAAAAGATCTCATATAAGCAGTCAAACACTACTAAGGGATCGTAATAAAATGTCTCCAGAAATTATCCTCCTGTGGGTGTTTAAGTGTGGGTACTGGGTACAGTTGTTAAAAAATTAGTCAGAATTTTGATAGGAGGGATGATGATATCTGGGCCAATTTTAGAAAAGTTGAACTTATCGTGGAGACTGAAGAATGAAAGTCAAAATTAATTATACTTACAGTATGTATTCCAACTGAGGCGAATCAGTTCAACACATGAGACTTTAGTACAAGTATGGGATAAAGTTTGGATATGAAGGATTTAAGTCGTTAAATAAAGAGGGACTGACACAAGAAAATTAAATCTATAAAGAAAATGTAAATATTTGTGACATTCATTTGAGTGAGTCTAAAAACAATTTTAAAGTTGTTTGAACATTGGTGCAACTTGAAGTAAAGTAGTTTTGCCGATAGGATAATTAGATAAGAGATGATAGAATCATTATAAAAAAGGAACAGCCTTGGAAAAAACATGTTATAGGCGAATAAACTTCAACGAGTTATAGGTTTTTATTTTGGAGAAGTGAAACAGATGGATAATATTGTTCCGCACAGACCATGGAGTGTGTAACAAGGGCACTGTCGAATATCTGCAGTAACATAATCCCACGTCACTATAGATGAAGTATACATGTGATGATAGCACGGCATCAGACTTGAAGTTTGGATAAAGTGAAGTTTGGATAAAGGAGGACAGTTATGGTTGAAAGGGCTAGTGGAACTAGAGAAATCAGGAATGGAGTCAAACTTAGCTGTAAAGAGGGTCCTCATTATTTTGGCAGGTGAACTGCTAGAGGTGATGAGGACTTACAGCAGGGCAAATATTAAGGTGGTGAAACCATTGAAATATGGTGAAGAAAATGTTCAAACGTTCGATGCCTTCATTGAAGACTTCGAGCGCTATGAGAAGGAACAGCTTGGGCGTGATAAAAACAGATGGGTTGTAGAATTAAGGAACTTTTTGGAGGGTGGAGCATTAAGGATGTATTTCAGCATGTACAGGGCTAAGGTGAAATATGTCACGGTGGTTACAAGGTTGAGGAACTTTTGCAAGGAGGGAAAGGATAGTGAGGTCATGAATCTCCAGAAGGAGTTCTGGAGAATTTAGATGAAGAGGAAAGAGAAAATCGCTGAATTTGCATTACGAATGCAGACAACCTATGAGGCCGCAACAAACGAAGAACAGAGAGACAAGGAGACACTAAAAAAACAATTTATTAGATGACTACCCAAGAAAATAGCAAGACGATTTAAGTTACGGATGGGGGCGAAAAGGAAGGTCTGAGGGTGAGATGGAAGGATATGGTGAACTGGGGCTTCCGTGAGGAGGATGAAGCTTGATGAGCACTCGGAACGGGATAGGGCCTACACAATTCCGCGTAATTATTATGGGGCAGGCGCTATCCTGGCGCTGCAGAAGAGTAGAGAAGTAGCGTATGGGCAGAGCGAGTGTGTGGCATGTATGGTAGTGGTCGTGATACGGTCGGCGGCGGCAGGCGAAGCGGTTAGGTAGTGGACATAGGAATAGTGATGATGTAAGGTCTGGTGGTAACGTGCAATAGTGGGATCTAAGGGGTTTATTAGGTGCTGGCATCATTTGCGAGCAGGGTTGGGTCTAGCATGTAAAGGCGGTGACTGGCTGCGTTTTAATGGCTGTTGCTTGCTTGTGGATAGTGGTGAGTCTTATAGATGGCTGAATGGATTGTCCAAGGCAGGTTGAGAGTGAGCAAGGTATGTGGCTGATACGTATGAATGAATTAACATGACGAACTTAGGTGGCATTTAGAGATTACTGTCATGAGATGGTGTAGAAGGAATATAGTGTTGGTCTGGTGTGATGGTATATTTTGGTTGCACGGTGGGTCGTGAGTGGGCTTGGTCTAATTTATAAGAGTGAACTTAAGTAGTAGGTAGTTTAAAAAGTAACTTTGAAACCGGCAATCGGTTTTGGGTATAACTGAAAACTTGGGCTCGCATCAACGTGGACGTGTCGTGAGCCAGCCACGGCTAAGGGGGCTAAGGATTTTAGTATATAAGCCTAGGGAGGCGGCGCGGTTTTGCGTGACAGGTGGATGATGAAATCGGCGAAGGGGCATTGAAGAGTGTTTTGT
>JABUQX010059359.1:12500-29807 GCA_015478945.1 Trachelipus rathkii | reverse complement strand
CTAAAAGGTCATCTAATCTTTTTCGAGTTGTATTACTCATCCTACTACTACTTCCACGCTAGTCTCACCATTCTCACTTCTATTCTCCAAGCTCAAAATTATTGGAACGGCTATTGCATCAATCTACATCTGATCGTCCACTGGGTAAATCCTTAAGTACTCAACCTATTTTCCGATTTTTTTGTTAATCTTTGGATTCTTCATATCTCACTAATAGGCCTCCGTGTATCGTTTGGCATGGTTCTTCTTTGGCATTTCGCATCGCGCACGGTGCGGCCCGCCGCCCTCTCTCGGTTCGCCCCTTCTGTCAGCACTCTTCGCTCTGCGCCCCACATGTGCCCAGCTTGACCTCTTTGTAATCCTTGTCACCTAGGCACCCCACCACACACACCACAGGAAGCGCCCGTGGTATCCAGCTATGCCTATAAGTATATCCCTATATACCTTGCGCGGTAGTCGTGCCTACCGTATCATATATATATATTATAGTATTTATTATAATATACTACTAATGATATATAATTATATAATACTATTACTTATATATTATAATCATATTATACTATAATATAATTTCTTGTGGATCCCTTCCTATTATATGGTCCTTGGTCTATTTTAACATCTTATATAATTGCGATTTTTATTATGCAATATTTAACATGTACAATATAAAGAACGAGGGATCTCGCCACCAGGCTGGACACCTGGAGCGAGTGTCTCCTTGAAGCGAAGGCCTCGGTTGCTTTATCATAATGTTCGTGCAATCCTAGTGTTTTGTTGGAGGCAGATGCTCTAGTCGTAAACGCACCGGAGTATATTGTCGCTCAGGTCGCACATTGGCGGGTGGTTTGCAATGCCCGCACGAGGAAGGCCAGGGTAAATTCTTATACCTTCCTATTCGATATGTGCTTGCTTTACATCTTATTTAATTGCGATTATTATGCATTTATCTTAATCAGTCTCTATATATATATATATATTAATAATATATTATTATATATATACTCTATATAATTATACTAATATTAATCAATATATAACCCCTGTTGCTAGTCCATAATATATATAATATATAGCGCCCCCGTATATATATATATAATACTATTACTAATATATTAATACTTTATATTATATATATTATATCTATATATATACTCTATTAGTATATATAGCTATATATTATATATAATTATATATATATATATATATTATACATATATATAGTATTACTATATAATAAGTATATATATTATTACCTATACTATATATATATGGTTAAATATATTCTATTTTTATTATATAGTACTAGTATTATATATTACTTATATATTTATACTATATACCTTCTCCTCGTTAATGCAGCCTATCTAACGTGCAGCTATAGCCGCCTCTATTAGTTATATATATATCTATTAATATATAAGTCTATATACTCACGCCGCCCAGCGGACTTCATTATATAATATATATAAAAATTAATCAATATCTACATGATAATAACTATAATAACTGACATAGATCTAATCAGCATTACAATTAATAGCATAGTAATAATAGATAATAAACTAGATACATAACACTAGTAAATTAATTAGTAGTATAATGTAAATAATAATAATAATTCATATTAATAATAATATATTTTGAACCATTTTGTTAATTTCACAAGTGCACTCGACGGGAATTCCACCGTAATATCTTTAAGACACGAACAAGGAAAAAGCCACTCTAAAAAGTCCTTTGTGCTCATAAAATTAACGTCATTTTTTGTCATCGTCTCTTTTTTCTGTCTTGGACTTTTCATGTCTTTCAGGTCTTCCCTTGTGAAAATAACAACTGTTCGTCTCTCTCTTCTCTCTCTCTCTCGCTTCTCTCTCTCTCTCTCTCTCTCTTCTGCCTCTCTCTCTCTCTCTCTCTGCTCTCCTCTCTCTCCTTTGTATCCTCTCTCTCCTGGAGTTTATAGCGGACATAATTTATTCATGTAATAGATATGTTTGTGTGCGAAACGTACTGTATGTACTGTATGTACTGTATGCTATGTATGTATTGTATCGTATGTACGTGTACTGTATGTTCATGTATTCTTGTATGTAGGCTATGGTTTGTTATGTCATGTATAGTATGTATGTATCATATATATATACTATACTATCTATATATGCTTTTATAGTAGTACTTCCCTATTTTCTTTGGCCTAAATCTAGTATTATATATATAATATATATATATATATATATATATATATTTATACTATATATCATTTATACAAAATTAGCTGCGTTATCGCTACTCATCACTTATAAGCCCCGGAATAGCTATAAGTAACTAATTTATAGTATACTATATATAATATATATATATATTATATACGGTTAGTTATTACTATACTATATTAGATTATTATTTATATTATAGTATTATAGTATCATTATATATATATATAATTATGTACATATATATATTACCATATACTCAGCCTATGATATATAGCGTCCCATATCCTACATAACTACCTATATTGTGTTCTAGAAAACATATGAGCTGGGTTCTTTGAATAGTTCTGGTTCGGTGCTCGGTATTAGTATTTTCTGGTGATTTACAAAAAAATTAATTTTCTTTATAACAGTTTGAAGCATACGTAAGAATGTTGTACAGATTGTAAGAACTTTTCAGGACCATTGTAGGTTTACTGGCCGCGATAAAATATTGTGTTAATATAGATGAAACATTATAATAGTAACTCCACACTAGTTACAAGAGCACTTTAAAATTATAGGAAAAATATAGGATAATATCAAATTGTTTACTCACAATTGCGGTGTTTTTGGAGAATTATCCTATTGTTTTCTTACCAAATGCGGTTTTGTCTTTGCTAGTACCGTCTCCATATTTTGTGTCTCTTTTTAGACTGTGGAGCAATAATCGATATAGTCTGCCATCATGTGTATTTCCTATCTTCCTTGGTATCTTTCGGTCCCACTAGCTTTATTAATCTTGATGGGGAATTCTTTACCCCTCTGCTCCTCCGGATATTGTTTTTTTTGTTTTCTGTTTTTGTTCCTTTCCATGGATTTTCAGGAACGTCTACTGTAGATGTGTAGATTCAAAACCTGTAATTTAAACATTCATTTCTGCAAGTGTAGTAATATTTACCGCCTACACGCCTTATTTACTAACGTTTTGTAATTTGGGTATTTTCAATTCCCGATAAATCCCTCAACTACAGTATTCAAGGCCTTCCATTCCTCCAGTTAGCATGTTGTCAATGTAACTTCAAAATTATGATCACACAAACTTTTTAATTTGAGGTCTAGCAAATATCCCTTGTTTACTTTGGCATTAATAGAAAGAAATTTGCTAAATATATACTCTTAAATAAGTACTTTCTTTGTCCAAGGTTTTAACCAATTGCATTATAATTAATTTAATATGAAGTGGAGAGTGTAGAACATTTTCGGGTTTAACAAGCGGTTGGTGTAGAACATATTTGAAACCAAGTGAAAATCTTTTTTGTTGGCCACTCTTTCCATTTCAATTGTTTTTTTGTGATCACAACTGTCACATTCCCATAAAAAACATGTATATTTGATGTATCATAATTGTAGTTCAAGTATCATACCAATAACTTTCAAATCTTCGGAAGGTATTTGTCTTTTAATTTGGTTTGTGACACCATAGGAGTTGGTACCCAATATTCTCGTATATTTCTGTGAGGTGAACAGAGTATGCTAACAGCGATTGATGAATGTACATTTATAATTTGAAGTAGAATTTCTTTTAAGGTTCTCTTAGAAGAATCTATATATAACCTCCACTCTGAGGGCTGATGAATTATTCCAAATATTATCATAATTAACGTCCCAATACAGTGATCCTATGCCTTAATTCAAAATATTGAAGTAAATTCTCTTTCACTATAATGTTAATAAAAAGATAATGCTTGTTTCTTGGGAGATTATATATATATATATATATATATATATATACAAGATATATATATATATATATTATTAATATATTATGTACTATAGGTATATAATATAAATATATTTTGTTTGATAGAGACGTGTCCATAAATATTTACTTTTTGATATTCACCAACGGATCCATAATAATTTCGACTTTATGCATCCCCTAAAGCTCTATATAATATATATAAATCACACGTATTTGTACTGTACGCTACAAAAACGAACACACACACAAATCTAAGGATCTGCTCCACAATTGGATGACTAATACTTAACTATTGCTATAACACTCAAAATAAATCTCAAGATTCTTTTCACTTCGATTTAGTATAAAATGAGCAAATATTCTTTGTAAAATACTCAATCGCGATAAAAGTGATATCATTCGGATATTGACCCGTCTCAGACGATTTCTATATTTTATTTATTAGATTTAACAGTAAATTAGGTGACAATGCGAGAGAAAGAGAGGTTGCATATCAGTAAAACAATGTATATTCTATCAAATTGATGATAAGTACTAGGACTCAGGACTATGAAATTTTACACATTTATATTAACAAATCATAGTATCCATTATTATTGACTGTTATCATAAGAACATTTGACAAACAGTAAATACTAATATTGACATATGTATTAGATTTTTCTACATTACTGATGCAGGGAATATAATAGGTAGGCGGCGATAGTATTTCCGGCCTTAGAGAAACGATATTAACGTGAAGAGAATGGCGCTTATAGAATAGGCTTTATACTAATTAACTTATGAGTGTTTACATATATATTATATATCATATATATATATATATATATATATATACATCGTATGCACGCACACAGCACACACAATGTTACTAAATTCATAACATTGTTTTTTATCGTTAATAATTAAGAATTTTAAATTCATTAATTTTATAAAAATTTTAATATGAACAAAAGATTATCTTTCAATAATTAAGATGTTCTTAATATTTGATCTCCAAAGTTGTAGAAACGAAACTTTGATGAATTGAGACATTGATTTTATCATATCAAATTTAGATTGTGAGATGCGTATTTATTTTATATTCAGTTACATTAACTCGTAGGATCAATACTTGGAGTTTTTGGAATCATTATATTACATATGGTATATATAAATTCAATAAACAACCAAGGTATAAATTTGAGTGTGTACACCCTAATAATTAATACTTTATCTCATTCATATGTTATAACACTCATTTTTATATAAAATTACGTAAAAACTTACTGGGTATAAGAATAACCTATAATAAATATCCGTACCATAGGAGCATATTTTCTACGCTGGTATAAATGCAACATATTTGTTCACTACGTACAAAACTCAATATTTGTCATTGAAGTCATATTATATACTATGGACGACCTATTGGCTATAATCACACAAATTATTCTAATTTATTGATGTTTAAGATACGTGACACTCATAATAACTTACTTATAGGATATCGGCATGCAGGTACTCACGCCAAAGAAATAGATATATTGCCACACGAATATGATTGTTATTCATATATCTAATATGAGAGTGTAGATATCTCTTAGACTCTTTGTGGGTAAAAACCATACTCGAATTTCCTTCATTCTAATGCACACGCGCACACCAAGACGCTCTGAACGCACATATAGAGTACCTCGCTGTTTAAATAATACAGCCTGATATATATACTAATATACTCAATAAAATGTGTGCAGGATCGCGAGATAGAAAAAAATATAGAGTGCTTTTCTGATATCTTCAATATAATTGGAGAACTTGGGGAAGGTTTGACAATGCTTAAACCTACGTAATCTGAGACGACGCGAAGACTTTGCTTCGCATAAAAGTTCACAACTAAATGTTATCAGCAATATATTATTTACAAAATTTAATAAATATCACTCACCTACCTCCAGATATTTTGATCAAATAATTGTACAATACATCAGCCACATTGCGTGTAAGAAACTGAGTATTTAAACATAGCAAGGTACTGATCCACTTCTCACATAATGGAAAAAAGATACATCCCACATAGACGATTAGAATCATAAAGTGGATAACTGAATCAAAACTTTAACGGAGAGATAGAAACCCGCGGAAATAGCAGAAGATTATACGCAAATGAATTGATGACACAGGACGGAGTATTAAATTTAGCTAAATTTTCTCTCATGTGTGCCGATCACACAGCTTCAGCGTATAGCCGAGGCTCTGTCTATTGGTACGCCGAGTTATTTAACATATATCAGATTGATGGCACTTTCTATAGATAATGTATTCTGACATCCTTGTCATATTTAATATGTATTTAGGCACAAATGTAAGTTTCTTGTATGGCATTAAGGTGTATTATTTAATAATCTATAAATGAATCATCTACTGTGACTCATCGAATTATGTGACAGATGAGGCTAATACTAATATTTGAGTGAGAACTAGAGTTTTAAGCGAGTGTTCACGTAATACGAAGACTACACCTCTCGGACTATCTCACTTTATCATATGAAATAAACGTATATATCAGAGTGCTAGGAGTATATCATTTATCTTATACTTACCTCTCTTTTAGTATTTCTCGAGGTTTTATGTTCGATTAACTACGCTCCTGGTTATTACTATAAGTGATATATTTAATTAGTAGATGATTAGGTCTGAGTGGCATATTACGCTCCCTTTATTATAGGTTATATTAATCATTATTGGCACCCTTATGGAGTGATATATGTAATCATTAGGTACATTATATTATTATTTTTGACACTACTGTATAATTCCCATTAATATATATATATAGGATCTTCTAGGAATAGTTTTTTGAATCACTAACTTGTTCTAATAAACGTGGTAATTATATTTGAATACCCTACCTCAATTGAAATAAATTACGAGATATTTTTATATACTACTACAAAACTATTTGCTATTGGTTAGATGCATAATTAACAACTGGTAGTGTTTATTTTTATTAGTTATAATAATATAAAATTAACTATACATATTAAAATATAATGTGAATTCATTAGTAATATAATATAATTTATATTAATCATACCTATATATATATATGAATCGAACGTAAACGCTTCTTCAGAGATGAGTGTATGCTTTAAAGTAAATATCCCCTATTGTCTCAGATGATATTCATATAATTTTTAGCTTTCATCAAACACCATAAAATTAATGATTTTATAAAATACACAAAATTGTCTATAGATATAAGGTCTCGATAAGAGTACTACAAGCTATGAGCTCGCTCACTATATATATATACTATATATAAGTATCCGTATGTCTCAATTTATTTCTCACTAATTCGCCTCGGTCAAAACAATTGGTTTTTATTACTATAATTAGGATACTATCCTAAGCATATATATACCAGAATTATTTCAACTATTGTGAGAAGAACGATTCACGATAAAATAATAAAACTTGAGATACAACTATTTATTTAAGATAAGAGGACTGAGCTGTGTTTTGAAGTAGTATATATTCCCGACTAATATATATATATATATATATATATATATATATATATAATATATAATATATATAGTATAATATATGAGTAGGTGAGGAAGAATGACATTTTTCTCGTGTATATTGGCTGCTAAGTATAACACTCGGAGTCTTAGATATATTGATACCTACGAATTCAGATGCTTCTGTGGAAGAAGAAAACTTTGCCCTTAACCGAATTATTTTTAAAAAAAAACAACTTTGTCTTTACGTGAAATAACGCTACGGAAACCTGTTTGATACTCCTCGTAGGATATGAAGTTATGCATATGCTCAATTTGTTCTTCGTGGTTAGATTAATACTATTGATGTGAATAATTGACACGGGCTGGTACATTGCAATTATGACGAACTTAGCGATATAAAAATTGATAGTACGAAGAAAGACGAAACGTGTTCTCTAGCTAAACACTATCTGCTGTATGAAATAGTATACTAGCAAGAAGCAGATGAAAGTGACTGGTAATGACTTCTGAGCCTTTTCGTTAGTGTAACTCGAGTGTTGTGCAGAGGGTAATGAATGATTAAGTGGTACCATTGGTACTACGCAAAGAATCACTGAACGATTTGTGTTCGTTGATACGCGTGGATTTCAGGTCAATAGCACGTAGCGGGATATGAGGAACTGAATGAAAGGATTCATTGGATATTAAATTAGCTAACTACTCCCAGGAACGAGACCAGCTCACCCCCTATGATATTGTTTGGGTGTTTTACGTGACATAATTGTTCAACCCAATATAAAGGAAACAGATACCCGTTGTCTCGTTCTTTGGATTAATGTACATAAACCTTTATGTAGGCCCCATTCGACTCTTATATCGTATATCGCTTGAAGTCCTTCATCCGGACGAGTATATAGCGCTCACAAAACAAGTGAATTGAAACCAATTTTTCTATTGGATCTTAATTGTGATACATGAAATAGTGAGTGCCACCACCAATATAAATATTATTCTACACAAAACCCTGTTCTCGAGCATGAGCGACATTATTTCGGAACGTTATAGATGAGTGCTTGTTGAACAGACCTGTCACAAATGTGGTAAAGAGACCAGGACGTTGCACTATTGCGTGTCTCTGTATTATCTTATGATATATAGACTCAATGACTTAGTCCTCTGAAAGCAAAAAAGTTTGAATTTGATGTTTTTAAATTATCTTGACGTTTTATCTCTTATATTAGCTTGTAATTTTTAATTCAAATAACTATATTAGGCAGCTGTTATATCCATCTTGTTTTCTATTACAGAGCATGTTGTCAAGATTCATATGCTTCAAAGGTTAAACTATACTGATGTAAACCTTGACGCCAAAATTGCGAATAAAATTGCGCAAGTGAATCTGTTATCCGACGACCCAAATGCCAACCTCATAGCGGATGCCACAATGACCAATCATGACCTCAACAATTATGAAACTTTACAAAAGCTCAAACTCTTCTTGCTTGACATATTCATCTCCCGGCTGATCATTCAGGTACAAATCCTGACATATAAGTGCCCATTCCCTTATATCGCTTACTCTATATAATAAAGACTCTACCCAAATCTACTACAAAAGAGAAATCATGTCAAATATAAGAAAGAAATTCAATATATTACATATTACTCATATAATTATATATAAAATGGAACCGATTTATGTACAAATATATCGTCATCAAGAGAGGCATAATAATTGCGATAAATCTTAGCTTAAGAAATTATTGATTGGATATTAAAGAGACAAGATTTTACAAGAATATAATTTATTGAATATAAAATAAAAAGAAGATGATAATAATAATCAATAAAATAATATCAGATTTTATCTTTGTATACGTATCAACCCTTTATGTGCACCTATTGGGAGCAAGCATGGTGGCAGAATTTGCAGCTATCCTTTTTCGAAGTTTAATATTCATTTTTTTGAACGCGAAGCTCCCATACTAAATGTCATTTTCTTTCCGACTAACAGTCTATTTCGGAAAGCATCGGATCGTTCACTCTCTGATACTCGTGACCGATTTCAAGACGAAAGTTTTATGATTTATCTTCTTGTTTTCTCTACCGACGCATAAAGAGATCGATTACTCTAGGGCAGCGAATAAAGAATGATAAAGCTCACAATAAAAGAAATATAAGACTTCATGGTTAGTAAGTATCTCACTAGATAATTTTACCATGTATTAGGTTTCAACTAATTCGATGGGCTGTAATAAAAAGATAAAAAGAGACTCTGTTAACATAAAATAAAAGACGTTTATTAAAGTAAATACTAGTGAATATAAGAAGAATTAGTAACGATCCTGTTATATGTCAAGGATACTTATATTTATGTGAAATTATAAGTAAAATTGTAACGTAAATTCGTGAACATGTTAACATATATCAATCAATTCTCCATAAAGGAAAGTAATTTATAGGCTTGATTACCTAGTTTGATTCAGTAACTTATTGGCTGTTGCTCTAGTTACAGGAAATTGTATTCTTATTTATATTCGATTATTCTCTACCCCTGATATGAATATCTACTCTGGAAGTATTATTTATTTCTACAATATCATAAATATAAATTATGATATTATGGATTAGCTACTAATAAACACAAGATAATAGCTATTACCAACTAAGAATGAAACACATCCTTTGAGAATGGACTTCCTAATGGAGATTATAGTCAATTACATTTATAATTGGCAAACTGTATTGCTTTGTTTCATTTAGAAGTATTCATCACGACATCCATTTCGCCTTCATGAAAAATGAGGATATCCATTGTTGAAACATTAGAGGATTAAAAATAGTTGGTATCAAAAGTTAAGGTATACTGTGAAATAGAGGTCTGTGAAATTATCCATTTTTGTTTTTTTGTATTAATCAATAATTTATTATAGATAAAAACATTCTTTCTTTATTATAATTTAATATGTCAAAATTTTATGAAAGAAAATCATTTTTTTTATGTAAATTGCGCAGTTATATGTCAAATAAGTCATCTTCGCTGTGATTGGTTCCCGCACGTCTATTGATGACGTCATTCTGTTATAGTAGCCTCGCGCAATAAAAATAATTTGTCTTTCATTTAAGCACACAGCTGTTTAATATATTTTTCTAAAAATCATTTTTCTGTTCCAAATATTTGGAAACATCTTTTATGTATATATAGCAAGTAACAAAATAAATATATTTTGTTAAAGAATTTTGCTATATTTTTTCCCATTTAAAATATATTTCATGATAGAATATTTTTTGTTTAAATCCTTTAGAATAATAAAAGAGCGCCATTTTGAGGCTAAGGCGATTTCTCTCATCGACTGGACCGAAGTCTGGTTATTATGGTTTCACTACCGCTAATATAAAGGAATTTTCATAACGGTTAGAATTCATATTTGAGAAAAACAATTGTTGTTGTTTATTTTTTTCTTTCTCTTCTTAATATATTGTAATCATTACGATATCATAGTATAGTATATAAATTTGCTATATCATATAATTATTATAATAATTAATATTCATTCTATTATATATATATCTGTTTCTATCTATTTTTTTTATTGTAAGTGATATATATAAAATTATATATATATATATATATATATATATATTATATATTATTTATATATATATAATATATATTATCCGTTCCCCAGATTGGGGTAGGTTTAAGATGATGTATTTCAATGAAGCTCTGGGAATTTTGCGTGTGGAGTAATTGTTTAGGCTTCACGAATGTGTGAAATTATTTTTCGGGGAAATATTGTCTTGACGAGAACCACTTGGGGAATCTTTTGTGGCAATTATATATTGCAGTCATATTCTTTCTCTTCTTTTCCTCTCTTACTGAATGAGAGAAAAGTTATTTTTTTTTATTTTGTCCGTGAAAATTTGGGGTTACATAACTCAAAGAAATCTCCCACCTCGTTGAAGGATTGTATGCGGTTGAAGTGTGCTATCTGCGAGAGTGAATCGTATCAGCGCTATCAAAAAATAGGCTTTTCTCCCCAATTCCAAAGGGAAGGTAGATATAATTATTAGTATCATATATCTTTTTATATATATATATAATTCTATATATATATATACTATATATAATATAATATTAATATATATTTATATAATTATATAGATATATATATATATATATATATATATTATATATATATATATATATAATATATATTATATATATATTCATTCTTGTTTTGTATATAATTCTTTATTGTGCCCTGGGAGAGAAATCGTTTTGTGGAGAAAAGAAAAACTTTTTGAAATTCTTCGATCGGGACGTCGGTTCGTTGTTGTCAAAGCATTCAGTAGGCTCAAGAAAACTCGCAAGGAGGATTCTGCCCGCCCAAATAGGGTCTCGCCTGGTCAGATCAGGGGAACTGGATTATTTATATTATATTATTATTTTCTTCCACTTATTATTAATTTTTTTATTATTTATTGGATTTTTTTCTTTTTGAGACATGATTTCTCTTTTAGATAGGTTTCTTTTATATACAGCTATCGGGATGTCACAAATATAGTATATCGGAAATAGTCAGCAAGAAGAGACTCACGCAAGGTTTGTAATCGTTTAACTGGTTTTCATATGGCGTCTGCGATATTAATGTGTTCCTTGCTGTGTGTTTAGGGAAAAAAATTTACGTTTTTTACACTTTAATATTTTTCATTCATGTCCACTGACGAATTTCCAATCTTGGACAACATCATCTGATCTAGAATTCCTAAACGCTTGATAAATATAGTTATTGATGTTATATAGCAGCTAATAAACACTGATTGCTGCTACGCCTCTAGCAGACAGGCACACTATTCAACCGAAAATTACGTAGTACTCACTGGATCACAAATTATTCTCAGTCTGCGACTTGGATTCTTCCATTAATTTCTGGAGCCATGTCTAACGTATCCGAGTATCGCTCATATCGAATTGACAGCGTTCTGATCATCTACTGTCTTGTCCGCAATATTTCCTCCTGCCTGCTGCAATACAGATCCTTTCAAGAGCGGATTGGGTGTGTAGATTTATCTAATTTGAAGTTATGAATACCCACACACAATTTTTTCGGTGACTGTGATAGCAAAATCACAAAAACTAATTCAAATTATTCTCTCATAATATGCTGAACAGAGGAGATCTGTGGAAAATGCTGTATTGGAGAACGAATATGACTGCAATATATAATTGCCACAAAGATTCCCCAAGGTGGTTCTGTCAAGACAATATTTCCCTCGAAACAATTAATGCACACTTCTGGTCAGAGCCATTATAGAACAGAATTACTCCCACACGCCAAAATAATTCCCTAAGTGAGGCAATCTATATTAAGCTACATTCATCTTGATTTAATACCTATTATAGCCCAAGCACAAATAAATGGATTAGATAAGGTGGTATTATTATATCATACATATAATAGTAGTTTATGTCTTACTCTCATAGATAATCAAGTTAATATAGGTGAGTAATATGTTTATTGATTAGTATGATATATATCATTTAATAATATTATAAGGTGCAAATGATACGCCAGAACTTTATATGAGTAGGGGCTGTTTATACCTTATATTTAGCAAATATACAATATTATCGTTCAATATGTTAAATAAGATCTCATTAGATCTATGATATTATTATCTATAAAATAATTATAAGATATAGCCCAAATTATTATACTATACTTCTATATCGTAAATGATTACAATATATTAAGAATAGAAAAAAAAATAACAACAACAATTCGTTTTTCTTCAAATATGAAGTTTACCGTTATGAAAAAATTCTGCGTAATAGCGGTAGGGAAACTTAGTAATAACCAGTACATTTCGGTCAAGTCGACTGAGGAGAAATGCCGCCTCGCGCTCTAAAAGTGGGTCCTCTTTTTATTTAAATGATTCGTTTTATTAAATATTATTTTTTGAACTCTTTATCAAATGCAAAAAAAATAGACAATATTATTTTAATAAAACCTATACACTTTATACCTCTACATTGCTACGTTCTACAAGTAGTAGTAAGATGTTTGCAACAATGTATGGTAAATCAGAAAAAGGTTAGGTTAGGAAATAAATATATTAAACAGCTGTGGTGGCTTAAATGAAAGACAAACAAATATATTTTTATGCGCGAGGCTACTATAAACAGATGACGTCATCAACAATAGACTGCGGGAACCAATCACAGCGAAGATGACTTATTGACATATAACTGCGGAAATATTATAATTTGTTCACTGAATTTCTTTTACACATAAGTAAAGATTTATCTCTAGTTAACTTAAAAGTTCAAAAATTTCTTGATTTTGAAGCTTAGGCTATTTTGCTATTATATCAAAAAAACAAAATGATGCGATAATTTCACAGAACAACTCTATTTCACAGTTAACCTCACTAGGCCTTATAACGTGGTTTACCAACTATTCTCTCTCAAACACCTCCACGTGAAATGTTTCAACAATGGGACGCGCTCTCTCACTCATTTTACATGTCATATTAGCACGACGCACTCGAAATTGCATGTTCCTGGAATATGTCTGAATACTTCTCTGGAGAAATGACGAATCTTCTTGAGAAAAATCTTGAAGAAATCTTGAAAAATTCATACTTGATGAAAATAGGCATCTACGTATAAAAACCACTTCTTACGGCCATCAATCTTTTGATTGAGAAAATAAATAATCTTCAGTAGATATCTCAGCTCTTAGAAAGTATGTTCTGTGAATAAAAGAATCCTCAACCCTTGAGAATGAAGCGAAAATTTGAAGATTCTGAACACTCGAAAAAGCTTCAATTTTACGTGAAGTGGACTTATGAAATAGATTAGAAAAATTCACTTGGGTATTTTCAATAAATAAGTCTGAAATAAGTGTAAAGCGTGTTTTTACGTAAAATACTCTAGGAAGACCTGCGAAGAGAATAATGTCTTTAAGTAAGATGGCGCTTAATATATGCTAATTTATATTGATCGAATGTCACTGTGAAACCGTACATGAAATTTATCGGACTCCAGAAGACTAGATTCTTTATGCTTCAACCTGTGGACTTACGCGTCTCGAACAAGCTCTCCACATTTTTTGACGTAAATTTCAAGATGCTTCCAAAGACTTAGGGAGTCAACACACTCGCTCGAATATCTGTGCCTCAAAATAAGGTTTTTTTGACGTAAATTTCGATCATATTTGTCCTGCTCAATAAGATGAGTTACTATATCCTTATATTTTGATTTAGACATATCTATACTATTATTACATAAAAAATTATCTTGAAAATGTCTTCTTAAAATTAACAATACAGTCAATGAAAATCGTAACTAAGATGCAATATGCTTGAGAAATATATTTGTACAAAATAGTTGTTAAAAAAATATAATCACAGAAAAGATATAGACAACTAATAAAGTAGATTTGAAGCGGGAGAGAGAATTGAGTAAGGTGGAGTGTGTCGCTTTTACCGAAATGACAGCCGGATGAGATATTACTATATTCAGTAATAAAAGAATTAGATTATGGAGAATGAAATTTCAGTTATTTCAAAACAAGAATAAAACGATAATATAAAGAATAAGATGCAAAGACTTGACAATCTAACTCTGTTGCTCTAATACTCAACAGGCGCTCCTTTTTTTTTTAGAAATCGAGCAATTATTATAAAAATTAATGGGTTCTCTTTCTAGTAAACTTTATACAACAGACATTATAGAGATTTATGCTATAATTTCACAAAGCCATAAATTATGATTTTGGTTTTTTTTTATTTCAATTTCTTTTTCGAGGTCTACGTTTGGGCAAAATAACAAAAACACTTCTTAGTATTTCATAAAACACATACACATTAGCTCGGTAGTTATCAATATCCCACTCCGCTTGAGCTCTTGAACGAAACACTTAAACTACTTCACAACACTCCAAGAAAGGACCTCCTCGGATTACATGTCGGTCTGCAGACTCTTCATCCTAACATTTCATAGCGACGCAAGCACCGATTATTTTACTATTCAACATATGTCAACTTACGAGGTAGTATTTGTCTTTATTAAACTCTGCAAGCATTTGAGATATATCTATATAATTATTATTATTATATATATTCTTATGTATATAATTATATCATTTATTTTATCTAGTATTCGCTAATATATAACATATATTATATATTTATAATATATAATTATAATATTACGTGATATTTAGACTCACAGGGAAATAATTGTTTATATTAAATATTATAATTACAATGTATTATATATAGTTAATATATATCATTAGATATAATATATCTCTACTAGTATAGGCTTAGCTTATTATCATTTAGTTGTATATGTCGCCCTTGGTGATAGAAATCCCACCTTTTACGAATGCTTAATTGATATATATATATATATATATATCCTATAGATATTCCTATATACCCGTATCATATACCTCGTCAGTTATTGATCGTAACTTAGTATAATATATATATATATATAATATATATATATATATTTATATATATAAATACTATATATTATACTATACACGAGTGATATATATATATATATATATATCATATTATAATATATATAATATATATACCTCATATGATATTAGTGAGGATCTAGAATAAAATCTATCCTCCTCCTAATAGATAATACTCCCTCCTAAGAAATCACTCTATTAATATATACTCATACTTTATGTTATAATTATATATAAATATAATTTAATGTATTTTAAAAAAATATAATTTAGTGGATAGGAGATAAAGTGGGGTTTATCAGTTATTTCCAATATTTATTAATATTATTGAAATTCTAAGTTTAACAGTCTTTCACCATATAGTGATATGTAAATATGTAACTGTGATTGCTTAATAAGCACGTGAGATACTTTACCTATTTAATAATGTAAAGGGGAGATAAAAACCATTTGTTTTTCAAAAGGAAAATAAATCGTGTTTTTAGTGTAAATATTGTGCTATAATAGTGTGGTAAAAGAAATGTCAGGACTTGTAGAATAAGTTTTGATTCTGAATAGACCCATGGTCAGATAAGATCATCGTAGTACGCGTGACTGGAATCATAATGGAATCGTGAGCTTAAACTTTTGTAAACTCCTCCACTATTCTATCTTTTCGGTACCTTCCGTAACAGTGAATTTTGAATCTTACTCATTATAGAGGGACACGGCACATTGCCCGCCTAGTAGTGGAAGTAGTCTAGGTAATAACTTATAATTGTAATTATGTAGAATGCAATTTGTCTATTTAATTCGATTATTATATTGTGATAACTCTTTATGATACTTTCGTATAGGCCACGTATATATATTGATATGTTGACAGATAGCACGCTCAAATTTTTTCTCTCATTCATGTGATGTGTGACAGCTGGTGTTAAAATATAGGTCATTGGAGTTACTCAGAGGTTAGTTTAGTCCCCAGTATAGTTCGGTCAAGCTAGAGAAAGTTAAACTACTTCTGCAATTTCGTCTGTTGCCCAACATCATTAGAGCTAAGTAATGTGTTCATTTTCATTATATAAGAATTATTATTCGTCTGATATAGGAATATTTCGGGCTTACAAATTTATTTTGAACTAATATATATATAACTATATTACAATGTTTAATGTGATACACCTATTTCATATATATATATAAAGTTATATATATATTATTCTGTATATAGTAGTACTATATAATATCATAGGTAATATAGAGCAGTATACAATTGTTACGCTATTATACTCGTCTATATATTTGATTTAAACTGATTACTTATAGCATTTATAATCATTGTGTATAAGTGTGGTTGTGTGTAGCCTGCGTTAGTGACTACG
>JABUQX010059359.1:5000-7500 GCA_015478945.1 Trachelipus rathkii | reverse complement strand
TAAAATTCATAAAAAATATAAAAACTGAAATCTGTTAAAAAATTGAGCAAAACAAAGCAAAATTCCAAAAATCTTCAGTCAAGGACAACAAATTCTTATTGATTATTATTATTATTATTATTATTATTATTATTATTATTATTATTATTATTATTATTATTATTATTATTATTATTATTATTATTATTATTATTATTATTATTATTATTATTATTATTATTATTATATAACTGTTATAGGAATATTCTATTTTTTGTATTTTTTTAAACTGTTTGGAATCAATTATATTATTTTTAGTGGGAAAGTGAATGCAATGGCAAACGAGCAATTATTACGGGTCTTAGAACCAATACTCGCATAGGATGGCCGAGGCATCGAATTTTGGGCATCGCAACCGCAGCAGAGTAAGAGCACCACGCACCACACCGCACGCACCGCACCGCATCGCCCGGCACTGCGCACCACACCGACTGGCAACGTCATTTTTGTCGACTCATCGCACTTTAATATTTTTAAAATTGGTACGACCGGGACTGGACTTATGTTCACAGCTCGAACTGCACCACCCGCCCGCAGCGCACCGCATCACGCATGCACCGCACCGCACCGCACCGCACCGCACCGCACCGCACCTGGTGCGTCGGCCAACCCTACTGTCGAGTCGCGACCCGTGAATGCTGGTAAAATAATAAAATTTTGCTTTAGCACTGCAACCCTATATAATAAATCTATGTAAAAAAAATAAAGAGCATATAGCAGTAATTTTTTTTATAAAAATGAAATTTGGAAACTTATTAATTTTTTTCACTCACTTTTCAAACTTTCTATTTTATTTTTCCTTTTTTAAAGATCATTTCTAATATTTCATATAAGTTTCATAAAAATCTGTTTGCATGGCTATAACTAATAATTACGTTCATAGACGAATGTTATAAATGTGAAATTTGGGGACCTATTATTTTAGTATTTAGCCATCTTTAAAACCAATGATTTGCCAGTTAAAATAAAAAATTCATTAATAAAGTTAAATCATCAAACTGGCGGATTGTTAGTTACAGTAGTTATTAAGGTTATTAATTAGTTATTAAGGTTATTAAGGATTTATTAAGGTTATTAAGTAGTTATTAAGATTATTAAGTAGTTATAAGTAGTTTATTAAGGTTATTAAGTAGTTATTAAGGTTGTTAAGTAGTTATTAAGGTTATTAAGTAGTTATTAAGTAGATATTAAGGTTGTTAAGTAGTTATTAAGGTTATTAGGTAGTTATTAAGGTTATTAAGTAGTTATTAAGGTTATTAAGTAGTTATTAAGGTTATTAAGTAGTTATTAAGGTTATTAAGTAGTTATTAAGTAGATATTAAGGTTGTTAAGTAGTTATTAAGGTTATTAAGTAGTTATTAAGGTTATTAAGTAGTTATTAAGGTTGAGCTGCGTGTTACGACTATAAGAAAGGTATTAAAGCAAGTATAGTGTGGTTGGCATGTACTTTAGCTATAGTTTTTTTTATTTTAGTTGTAGACTTTGTGTATACTATGTAAGTTATTGACAAGTCCTCGGGTGCTTTGTGGACTTGCATGAGCATGTTTGGTAATTGGTTCTATTAGCTTGACTGGGACGGTCTCGATAAGCCCATGTGGTTTCTTACTATCTCTTTATTTCTAATGTTCAAATGTAAAAAAAAAAATCTGACAAATATTTCTGACTTTTAAAAATTAATTTTACCTTTGCAGAAATCAGGTAAAATCTGAGACAATTAAGGTTAATTAAAACCAAAATTTTACAGTCAAAAAGAAGCCACATTATTTGAACTTTAAAAACAAGATAAACTTTCGAGGATTTAAGACTCAAGGAAGCGACAATAAAAATTACGCAGATGTACCGGAGTAGTATTGGCCAAACATCGGAAATTTTGCGCACCGCACCGCCCCAAAACAGGTGCGTGGGCCAACCCCTTTAAAGTAGTATAGTTACCTGAGTCTAGAGACGGCCGGGAAGCCAGTGCCAAATGGTCGACAGGGAAAATTATTGACAGGCCAAATGGACGACATTTGTAAAAAAAAAAAAAAAATCTGTTTATTTAGAGTTTCTTTAACGATTCCAATAAAACTTACTTTAACCTAACCTAACCTAACCTAACCTAACTAACCTACCTAACCTAACTAGCTAACTAGACCTAACCTACACTAACTGAGCTAACCTAACCCACTAACTAACCTAATCTAACAACCTAACTTATCTAACCTAACTAACCTAACTAACTAACTAACTACCTAACTAACCTAACCTAACCTAACCTAACCTAACCTAACCTAACCTAACCTAAGCACTAACATTTATAAATATGATAGTCTAACTAACCTAAGCCTAACTACGTACATAACCTAACCTAACTAACACACTAACAAAGTTTTCAAACAACCTAAACTAATTTAACTAACTAACCTAACCTAACTAAATAACCTAACTAAACCTAACTAAACCTAACAATTTAACCTTAATA
>JABUQX010059358.1:40000-49367 GCA_015478945.1 Trachelipus rathkii | reverse complement strand
TATGTATATATATATATTATATATATAAATATGTATATACATATATAATATTATATATATATAGATATTAATAATATATACTATTATATATTATATATAATATACTATATATAGTATATAATTATATAATATATTATATATATTTATATTATTATATTATTATTTATATATTATTTATATATTATTATAATATATATATATATATATATATATAATATATTATAACTATAATATAGTAATATATATATATAATATTATATATTAATATATATATATAATATATATATATATATATATAAAGTGATTGTGAATCTAACATAAATTAGTATTATAGCATCACGGTTGAATTTTTTTAAAAATTAAATTATATTGAATTAAAACACAAAGTCTGTGAAAGGAAAGTTAAATAGCTTATGCATTCTATTTAGGTAACCATTCTCATATATTAACTATCAAATGCTATTAATTTAATTTTTTTCTTAATTTTCAGCAACACTATAAGTACTTCACAATAGCCTGTTTGATTACCCCATTGTATTCAGTCATAAATCGTGGGAATATTGCAAGGAGAACCAGATAAAAATTATTACAGCTTGGTGAAGAACAAGAAATCTGGATATTTGGATTGGAAACTCGTAGACCAGATAATACTTGGGGTCCCATATGTCTGTAAAAGTTGTATTGAAAATCTCGCGCAGTGCAAAAATGACGAATGAAATGCCGTTATAAAATTTGTTATGCTTGGGTATGGATGCCAAATAATACACAGTACGAGAGTATTTTGTGGTAAATGTGAAAGGCTATTCAATCGTTACAGAAACGTAAATTGAGTATCCGATTTGAATCAAGCAAGCCGACTGTACCACACTTCCGACGTGTCCCCTAACCAATGTTCACTTATACACTCCGACCTAGCATTGTCTGATGAAGAAGATACCAGGATTTGGGGTGCACACGTGCAGATAGTGGTAGTGAATATTGAGAAAGACTCTACACCAGTAACAGTTTCTCCAGGAAGATGTCAATATATTAAGTACGACACGCTACCCTCTCCAAGCAATATTCTGAGCTTTTAGCATCTAGACTAATTGAAAAGAACTGTCTCATGATGTAAAATAGCTTCTTTTTTCAACAGAGACGGTAGTACTTCTTCAATCTTTCTTGCAAGAAGAGACCTAGTATTACTTAGAACAATCTCCCGGCGGCAATCCTCTCCAAATAGTTTACATAAATTACGACCAGAAGATGCGATTGTTATGGATTAGTTCACGAGCAGCTGAAGTGTTTTATGAACCAATGTCATAGTTATTGGTCATCGATTCCAATAGAGCACTCAACAAAAACTGAACAGAATATGAAAAATATAAGAATGATCTTGCAACAGTTTTATGTGAAAATTGTAATTTTTTTTTCTAAAATTTTTAGGGCGTACGAGTGCGTGAGGGTTTAAAATTACATATTTTACATATATACATATTTATTATAGTCAGAAAAATATAAATCCCGCCAAAAAATCATGACTTTCTTTAAAAACATGTAAAGCGATAATATTAATATGTTGTTTTGTTGTTTCAGTTGTGTGGGTGTGTAATGGCAATTTGCGCAGGACGCGCGTATAGATTACTTACATCTATTCTGCATTCCGTGGAACACTACCTCTCTAACTACTAAACCTTAACCTTTACTAGTTCTGTGACAACAATGCTAAGAGTCAATGAAACAACACGTCTTATTTATTATTATTTAGTATTATTTTATATATTATTATTATTATTATTATATTAAATTATTATTATTAATTTATTACTATTTTTTTAATATTATTATTATTATTATTATTATTATTATTATTATTATTATTATTATTATTATTATTATTATTATTATTATTATTATTATTATTATTATTATTATTATTATTATTAATGATCTATTATATTATTTTTACTATTATATATTATTTATTATATTTTATTAATTATCTATTATTTTTATATTATTATTATTTTATTATTATTATTATTATTATTATTATATTTTATTATATACTTTATTATTATTATGATTATTATTATATCATTATTTATTATTATCTATTATTATATTATATTTTATCATTATAATTTTATTATTATATTATTACTTATTATTATTATTATTATTTTATATATATTATTATTATTATTATTATTATTATTATTATTATAACATTATTATTATTATTATTATTATTATCATTATTATTATTATCGCATCCCGCACTACACCACACCACACCGCACCGCACTACTATATTTTGAAAGCCGCATCGCAACCAAACATTAAAATTAAATAGTATGTCAAAACGTTTTGAAGACTTTCTATACATAGTGAAGGTGATAAAATAATGGACACCACGCAATGTATTACACAAGATTCGTCCATCGCTGAACCCTAGACCAAATTAAACGCTTCACAAACTTTCCTCTCCAAAATGGAACACAAAAAATAATTTAAACAACTAAACAATTAATTATAATAAGTGGTTACCAAACTAAGCAATATAGATAAATATAACTTATTACCAAGCTCAATATGATAATTAAATGAATTATTAAGATTGATATAACAAAAATTATTGTCACATTCCACATGAAAATTTTTTCAAAAGAGGGGGGACCTCCCACATACTGGGGGGGGGGTTAAAGTTCTACACGTGAAAGAGTTCTTCATATTATTATTATTATTATTATTATTATTATTATTATTATTATTATTATTATTATTATTATTATTATTATTATTATTATTATTATTATTATTATTATTATTATTAACTATTATTATTATTAATTTTATTATTATTATATTATTAATAATTAGTATTTATTGTTATTGTATTTTCATTATATACATATTATTATTATTATTTTATTATTGTTAATTATTATTATGATTTTATTATATTATTAATTAATTTTATTATTATTATTATTATTATTTATTATTCATTCATTATTATTATTTATTATGTATATTAATTATTATTACTTTATTGATTATTATTATTATTATTATTTTAATATTATTAACTTTTATTATTATTTTTTATTATATTATATTATTATTTATTAGTAATTATTAAGTATTATATATTATTATTATATTAGTTATTTTTAAAAATATTTTATTAATATCATTTTATACTAAATAATTATGCATTGAATTTTACTTATAAATATTTATTGTATTTATATTATTTTCAATATTCTCTCAACTTATTTTTATCATCAAGTTTATTATTATTTATTATATTTTATATTATATATATTATTTATTATTGATTATTATTTTATTATTCTTATTATTATTATTATTATTTCATATATCTATTTCTCGTCTAATATTATTAAAGAATTATTATTATATTATCATATTTTTCGCATTTTACAATATCGTTATAAAACTTCTAATTGTTATAATCATTTTTTCAGAATTATTCTTTATTTTTACTATTGTTATTATTATTTATTATATTTTATTTTAGAAGTACTCTTTAGATATATACTAAGCATCTTAAGTTTAAGAACCTTAAGAAACATTGTATCTTTCAATTTCTTGGACTTAGTTAAGAATGGCAGTAATCTTTAGCATTATTAATTAATAACAATTATTTTATAATCAATAATAATAAAGACTATATTTTGTTTGATTATGTATATTATGATAACCTAGACTGATATATCTTCACAAAATTATAGGTAACTATCATTTTTAATATTTTAATATATACATTAAACCAAAATCATATGTAAGTATAATATATTAATACTTAAATATATTCATATGTATTTATAGTATTATATTATATATATTATTATATATATATAAATATATTAATATCTATACTTATATATATTATACTATATATATATATATATTAATCTAGCGTATATAAGATATATTACTATATATATACCCTATATTATTTATCGTATATAAATTATATATATATATATAATATATATATATATAGATATTATATATATAGAATTATTAATATATATATATTATATATATATATAATATATATATGAGTATATATATATATATTATATATAAATATATATATATATATATATATATATATATATATGATATATACATATATATATAACTTATGTATAATAGTATAGTATATATATATATATTAATAATATATATTATATTATTATAAACTATATATATATATATATATATATATATATATTATAAAATATATATATATAATATATATATTTACAATATATATAATATATTTAATATATATATATATATATAATAATTTAGATTATTATATATATATATATAGTAATATATTATATATATATATATATACTAGTATATAGATTATATATTATGTATAATATATATATAATATATATATATTATATATATATATAAATATATATAGACTTATATTAATATATTTATTATATAGTATATAATAATACTATACTCTAAATGTATTCTGAGACGTAAGTTATTTATATAGTAATATATAAACTGTTATATATATAGTATATATATATATAATATATAGATATATATATTATATATATATATATAGAACTCTATATATATAATAGTATATATATAGTATTATTATATATTATTATATATATATAGTATATATATCCTTTATTATAGTATATATATATATAATATAGAGTCTAATATATATATATAAAATCATATATATATATCATATATATATATATATATATATATATTATATTGTATATATATATATAATATATAGATATATATATATAAATATATATAATATATATATATAATATAAGTAGATATATATATAATAATATATATATATATATATATATTATATAATAATAATATATTATATATATATATATAATAGATATATCATATATTATATATATATATTGAATATTGTAGATATATATAGTATATAGATAATATATATAAGTATATTTACTATATATATAGTATATATATATATATTAATATATGATATATATATATTATATAATATATATAATAATATATGATATATATATATTATACATTATATATATACTATATAATAATATATATAATATATATATATTATATTGATATATATATATATGATATAGTTATATTATTATATAGTATATAATAATTTTTATATATAATATATATTATTATAATAAATATATATATATATTATTAGTATATACATAATTGGATATGATATACTACTTATATATATATATATATTATATATATATATAGTTATAGATATATATATATATCATATATATATATATATTGAATTATATATACTATATATATGTAAATATATATTATATATTATAAGATATATTATATATATAGTATATATACTGATATAACTATATTTATATATACATGTATATATTTATATATTACTATAGCATATACTATATAATATATATATAGTATAGATATATATATATATATATATATTATAATATAGATATAATATATATATATAATATATATATATTGATATATGTATTATATAGTATATATATGTATATATATTTACATCATTATATAATATATATATAGATATATATATTATCATAGTATATTATATTTGATAATATATTAGAAATATTATAATAATATATAATTATATTTATAAAATAATGTATAGTATATAGTATATCTGTACTATATATATATATATATATATAAATATTTATATATATATATATATATATATATATATATACGTACTTATAATATATATAATTACATATATATATATAGTAAATGTAGATATATTATATATAATCATATATATATTATATACTTATATATATTATATATATATATGATATATATAAATATATTATAATATAGCTATATATAAATATAGATATTTATATAGTAATTTATATATACTTATATATACTATATATAAATATATACATATATATAATAGTATATTATTGTAATAATAATAGGTTATATATATATATCATATTATATATATATATATTAATATAATTTATATATATATAATTATATATTAGTATATATTTATATAATATATATTACTATTTATATATATTATTATAGTATTCATAATATTATTATATATATATATTATATATTATATATTAATTATATATAGTATATATATATATATAATATTTATATAGAATAAAATAATATATTATTAAATACTAATTAATATATAATATATATAATATATATATATTAATATATATATATAATTATATATATAATTATAATATTATATATTTATATAATATTAATATATAGATTATATAGCTATATATACTTATATATATATATTAAATATATATATTATATATTATAATATATATATATATATCATATATATTATATTATATAATAAATAATAATATATATATAATATAATAATATATTATTATATATGTATTATATAATATTTATTATAATATTATATATATATATTATATATTACATATATAAATATTTATAATTATATAAATTCTATATTATATATTCTATTTATATATATATATAATATATATAGATATATGAGATATGTATATATTTTAATAGTAGTTAGTATATATATAATTATAATATATATATTATAATTATTATATGTATATATAGTATATATATATATTAAATATATTATTATACGTACACTTATGTAGTACGACTAATTTATCTAAATTATACTATTATAGTATAATTATAATGAGTTATATTATATATATATATAGATATTAAACTATATATAGTATATATAGTAGATTATGCAATATATATATATATATTCACAACAATAATTACTTATATTATTTATTTATAAAAATTGTTGAATTAATAATGACAAAATATATGCCATTACATATTATATATTATATATGAATATAATATATATATAATAAGTATATGATATTAGTATATATTATACTAAGTATTATGTATAGATATATATATTATATATAATATAAATAAATTTATAAGTATATATTATATTATATATATACTTATATATATAAAATTAATATATATATATTGATATATATATAATATATAGATATATATATATATATATTCTATATATACTAGTATATATATATACTATATACTATATAATACTATATATATATATATATATAATAATATATATTTATCATTATATATACTATATATTATATAGTTATTATTATTAATATATATAGATATAATATATATATTATATATATATATATATATTATTACTTATATATATTATTATTATAATATTATAATTATATATATATATATATCTTATTCATTATATATATAATATATATATATATATATATTTATTTTATATATATTTTTAATATACGTAAACTAATATATATATATTATTTTATATATATAAGTAATATTATATTATATATAATATATATTTATTATAGTTGTATTATATTATCATATATTATATATATATATATTATATATTATAATATTATATATATTATATATAGTATATATATATCGTATAATATATATATCTATATTATATAAATAGTTATATAATATAATAAGATATATATTATATCATATATATTTATTATATATATGTAATATATATATGTTATATATCTATATATATATTTAACTATATATATTTATATACTACTAATATATATATATTTACTAGTATATATAATAATATATATATATATATATATATATTATATAATATATATATACAATATAGTATATAATTAGATATATTTAGTTTATATTTATATATGATAAGGGGTATTAATATATATATATATTATATAATATAATATCAATTATAGTAGTAGATATTATATATATATGATATTATATAATATAGATATATAGTATATAGTTTAGTTATATATACTTATATATACTATATATATAGTATATATATCATATACTATATATATAATAATATCATATAATATATTATAATATATATTATATATTTATATAAATTAATATATATATATATAATATTTATATATATATATATATATATATATATATATATAGCTTTTATTATATAATATATATATATATATATTATATATTATTCTGTTTATATATATATATATATATTATATAATTAAGTGTAATTATATATATATTATATATTATATATATATATTTATATATATATATATATATATATATTATAGTTATATATATAATTTATATATAATAGATATAATAAATATTATATTGATTATATTATAGTTATATAATATATAGTTATAATATAAATATATTTATTTATATAGATACATATATATAATTATATATATACTATATATAATTATATATTATATCACTAATATATATAGTACTAATATATATTATTATATATTATAAATATATATTATATATATAATATATTATATGAATAGACTTAGATATATATATATATATAGTATAATAATATTATATAAAATATATATATTGAATTTATTATATAATATAAATATATATATACATATATAGCTAATCGTATATATTATATATTAATAGTATATATATATATATTAATTATATATATATAATTGTATATTATGTGATATATATTATATTATACATATATATATTATTATAATATTTTAATATACTATATATATATACGTATATATATATACCTATTAATATATATACTAATATATAAGATAAAATATATATATATATTATAATGTATATATTTATATAAACTACTATCATCTTACCTATATAATATATAATACTATATTTATAATATACTATATATATATATATTTATATATTAATGATATATATAAATATGTATAGTATTATAGTATATATATAATTATTATATTTATAATATATATATATTTATATATATATATACTATATAATTTATTCAATTATATATATTATATATATATTTAAGTAATATATATATCATATATTATTAAATTATACTATATCAAATATTATATTATTATTATACTATATATATTATACTATTATATATAATATACATATAGACATATATATGTATTATTATGAATTATATTATTATTATTATCGGTTTACTTAACTTATATATAATATAATATAGACATATTATCTATATATATTATTATATATATTTATAGTATAGATATATATATATATATATTATGTATATAATTTATATATAAAGTATATATATATATATATATATAAATAATATATATTAGTTATATATATATATAATATATAATTTATACTATATATATAATTACTATATATTATATATATTAATATATAATACATATATATAAGATTA